>PVKV010012272.1:0-66500 GCA_004027835.1 Alouatta palliata | reverse complement strand
TAAAAAAAAAAAAAAAAAAAAAACCCCAAGCGGCCAAATATCTCTTGGTCCACAAGTAGGGCTTTTATGTAAGAGCCACTCTGAAGTGTCCATCCAAGCACTTGTAGCTACCAATATATGCATAGAAGGTAATCGTGAAAAGAACAGATTTTGGAGCCAGACATTTCTCATTCATTCAAAAAATATTTGCTAATCACCTTACTATATGCTAAGAATTATTACTAAGATGCTGATAATTCCTCAGTGAGTAGATAAAAATTCCAGAGAAGAAATGGGATATGGGATCAAATTAGAGAGAAAATGAGATGGGGATTACAGATGATATAAGGCCATTAGGCCACAGTAAGGACTTTGAGATAGAAAGTTACTAGAGGGTTTTGAACAAAGCAATATCATGCTTGACATTTTAAAAGATCATCCTAGCCCTTGTGTTGAGAACACATGCTAGGGGGCCAAACATGCTAACAAGATCAAGACTAAGAGATGATGATGGTTTGGAACGGAGTTGTAAAAATGAGGTAGTGGGAAGTTGTTGGATTCTGGATATATTTTTAAGACAGACCTAACAGTACTTAGAGAATGTATTGGATACAGTGTGCAAGAGAAAAAGAAGATTCAAAATGATTCCAATATTTTTGGCCTGAGTAAATGGAAGAATAGAGTGGCAATGGACTGAGAGGAAGGAGAGACAGGAAGATCAGGTTTTCAGGAAAAAATAATGAATATAGCTTTGCACGTTTCAAGTTTGGGAAGTCTATTAGATATCCAAGTGGAGATATGGAATAGTTGGTTGGCTTATGAGTTGGAATTTAGTGGAGAGGTTTAGGTGGGGGAGCCAAAATTAAGAGTCATCATTGTAGATAAGTTACGCAGAGGCATGGGAGTGGAGTAAAAATAGATAGAAAAGAGTTCCAACGACTGGATTCTGGGGCACTCCAATATTAAGACAGAACTGAGTTTGTGTCTGAGCTTAGCTGCTTATAAGCTCTGAGAACTTTGATGTCTTATTTCACTTCTCAGAACCTTGCTTTGTTGTCGAAATCTATAAAATGGAGATAATATTGGATAGTATCTTCCATGATTATTGTGATGACTAAGTAAATTTCTCATTTAAAGTGATTAGTACACAGCCAAGCAGATGGTACTCAGTAACTATTAGCTATTATTACTGTTAGAACCAGCATTTGTCTTCTAATATGTTGCTGGTTGCCTTCATGATAATATACACATATAATCAATATAGCAGCAATGCCTATTTATCTAGAGAAAGTGGCAAACTGTAAATTTATGGTGTGCCACCTCCCCATTTCTAATCTTCTAAGTAAATTATACTTTTAGCCAAAAACCTTCTTCTTCCTATTACTACCTTCTGAAGTTTTCCTAAATAATGAATGTTACTTTAGTCTCTTTTTGACAATTTTTAGTTATTTTATTTGGCTGCCAAATCTATGAAGCACAATAATAGAGACTTTCCTTTAAAGCTTTGACATTCAGGATAACTGCTACAAAAGTAAAAACATGGTTGGTGGAGTTTGAAACAAGGACACCATTCTTTTTTCTTGTTTTCTTTTTCTTTTTCTTTTTTTTGAGGCAGAGTCTCACTTTGTCTCCCAGGCTGGAGTGCGGTGGTGTGATATCAGCTCACACCTCTGCCTCTCGGGTTCAAGAGATTTTCCTGCCTCAGCCTCCCAAGTAGCTGGGACCACAGATACACGCCACTATGCCCAGCTAATTTTTGTATTTTTAGTAGAGAGGGGGCTTTGCCATGTTGGCCAGGCTGGTCTAGAACTCCTAACCTCAGGTGATCTGCCCTCCTTGGCCTCTCAAAGTGCAGGGATTACAGGCGTAAGCCTCCGTGCCTGGCCAGGACATCATTCTTTAACAGGTTTGAAGAATAATGATCTGGATATTATTTCATCTTTTATAAAAATGTCTTCTCATTTAAAAAATAAACCTCTCTGTTGGCCAAGCACAATAAAATATATTCTAATCTAATTTTTATAGAAATTTACTCTGAAATTATTTGGGAAACTGCTTTCTGGATTAAAAACAGGTATTTCGGCCAGACATGGTAGCTCACACCCGTAATCCCAGCACTTGGGAGGCTGAGGCAGGTGGATCATTTGAAATCAGGAGTTCGAGACCAGCCTGGCCAACATGGCAGAACCCCTTCTCTACTAAAAATACAAAATTAGCCTGGCATGGTGGTAGGCACCTGTAATCCCAGCTACCCTGGAGCCTGAGGCAGGAGAATCGCTTGAACCCAAGAGGCAGAGGTTGCATTGAGCAGAGATTACACCACTGCACTCCAGTCTGGGCGACAGAGCAAGACTTGTCTCAAAACAACAAAAACAAAAACAACAAACAGAAAACCCAGGTATTTCTTCCTCTAATAGGCCAAAGGCAGCATTTTTTAGTGTCTGGATGGCTTCAGAATTTCTTTTCCTTTAGCTTGTTGCTGGAGTGGTAAAGGCAACAGAAGAACAGAGACTTTGTATGATGGAAGGAGTATGCTTACAAATAGGCCAAATATTTTCATTTGCTTTATTTCTTTATCTTTCCCCAAGACAAGAGAGAAAAAATTCAATTCTTAGTCTGCCAATAGACCAATGATTCCTAAGATGTTGTTTACATTAAAAGTAATATGTCCTTTAAAACTGATGTTTTCTAGAATTTCAGTGGCAAGCTAAGTGCGCAATTCCTTCCTCTGCTGCTAGGTGGCAATTAATGCCTTATTTAGAAAAAGAGAATTCTTCCTTGACCCCACTACCCTTGCCCAGAAAAGTATGTGCATTTTCTCTTTCTTAAGGTAAGACTTCCCTTAAGGATAATATTCTTTTAATCCTGTTTTGTTTCATCCAAGTGAATTTACATTCACCTTTTCCTTTAATTGTTAAGAATAACACATACAAATCAAACGCAGACTGCAATAGCTAAGGAAGAATAGATCATATATTTTAAAGAGGGTGGTTTCCAAACTGAGTGTATGTTCATGAGTGATATAGAGTAGGAAGTTGCTATAATTTCCCTGAAGGGTCTGTTTTTTTTTTAAATTTTACTAAAGAAAAATTTCCTGGCCCATGCTAACATTATGCCAAATGTAATTAATTATAAATGTAACATTATTAAATATAAAATAAAAATAGAGTAGGAAAATTATTTGCAAGACCTAAAGGCAATTTTAATGTGGTAAAATTGTTTTATTTTATTTTATTTTTTTTGACACAAAGTCTCACTCTGTCACCCAGGCCTGGAGTGCAATGCTGTGATCTCGACTCACTACAACTTCCACCTTCTGGGTTCAAGCGATTCTCATTCTGCAGCCTCTCCTGTAGCTGGAATTACGGATGTGCACCACCATGCCTGGCTACTTTTTGTATTTTTAGTAGAGATGGGTTTTTACCATGTTGACCAGGCTGGTCTCGATCTCGTGGCCTCAAGTGATCTGCCTGTCTTGGCCTCCCAAAGTGCTGGGATTGCAGGTGTGAGTCACCATGCCCGGCCTAAAATTGCTTTTTTTAAAAAATTTATTTATTTATTTATTTTTTGAGACGGAGTCTAGCTCTGTTGCCCAGACCGGAGTGCAGTGGCGCGATCTAGGCTCACTGTAACTTCTGCCTCCCAGGTTCAAACCATTCTCCTGCCTCAGCCTCCCGAATAGCTGGGATTACAGGGACCTGCCACCACGTTCAGCTAATTTTTGTATTTCTGGTAGAGATGGGGTTTCACTGTGTTGGCCAGGCTGGTCTGGAACTCCTGACCTCGTGATCTGCCTGCCTCAGCCTCCCAAGGTGCTGGGATTATAAGTGTGAGACACCACGCCCAGCCTAAAACAATGAAATAATTATTTACAGAAATAAATGAGAGCGTATAATATAAAAACATATTTTTTTCAGACAATCTCTAGCAAAATTATTTAAAGATTACACATAGTTCCTATGTATTTATAAGTCTGGTGAATCTGGTCTACATTTTTTTCTAAGTATGTTTAATTGTGTGTACATCGATTGCTCTCTCTGACCTTCTTTGCCAAAAAGAATACATATAGTGGATGTTTGTTTTATATAAAATTCAAATATTGAATCCCTGTTCCAAGAACTCTCAGTTTGGGTCTTAAACTAAAGACTCACCCCAGGCTGGACTCAATGAAGTCTAAAATAAAAAAAAAAAGCTGCTTCTGGCATTCTAGGCCTTCCCTGCATCCAGATGGCATGTCTGTAGCCTAGCCAGAACCAAACCCTTCCTGCTGCCCTTTCAGCTGGTCTTGGATGACAGCCCCAGGCTACACTAGCTTCCATTCCCCTTAACTCTTGAATGTCCAAGATTTTTAAGAAAAAGTGAGACTTCCAATGTCAATTTGGTTGAAAGGGTAAATCAAATTTTATACTTAAGTTTAGTTTATAAAATATTTATTCGCATCACTACCACCTCCCCCCCCACCCCCATAGGCTTCCTCTCACAGTAGCTCAGTCAGCCAATTGGCATCAGAGGGAGCACCGTTTGGAAGGGAGTGTGTGTGGGCAGCTTGCAGGTGAGGACAGGGCTGCCAAGGCAGACCATGCGGTCTGTCCTGTGCCTACACCCAGTACCTGACTTGTGCCTTTCCAGAGCATTTGTATACACACAGCAGTTCTGCTGTTTGGGATGTGGATCATTTCAAAAAATATATTTTTTAAATAACTCATTGACAAGACTCACATTTAGCAAACAAGGATATGTAATGGCAGATATAAAATGACCATGCATGGATTTAAGTGGGAACTTCTCTGAAGTCGTTGGACCAGCAAAACAAATCTACTCCATGTTTTAAAAGTACCTTTGGAAATCTTACTAGTGGCAGCCATTGTTTTCATTTGGGTTCTCAAAGGTTTATTTGTCTGTGGGAATTTCACCAGAAGGTAATACACAAGCAAACTCTACACTTGAAGGCAACATTTCCCTACGGGTTTGCTTTTCTCCACAGAGAGGTATTCTAACTGATTTGCAAGGGTGCTTCTCAGTTGGCCAGAATAGATATTTTCAGATGAAAGCCTGTGTCACTTCCCCTCTGATTTTTGAATCTCATGTCTTAGTTCTGCACTCACTGTTATTTTTAATTATTATTATTATGCCTGTTGCCAAGCTATTCCACTTTACACAGAGCTGATTAGAGACCTGAGAAATCCAGGCCAACATAAAGTCCTGGTTTCCAGATCAGACTACGTGAACAAAGAAAAAAAAGAAATATACAAAAGTGCCAGCTTTTAGAAAGCTCTTAAAGGAAAAAAAGAAAGAAAAAAATTAAAAGCACCAAATGAAACTAGAGTTATAAAGACTGGAGCTTAAAAGCAGGACTTATGAAAGAGGAAGGTGAAAGATAAAAAATCCTATATTGCTAAGATAAAAAGGAAATATATAAATGAGAGAATAAAAATAGATCTGATATCGCTACAAATTTGCAGCATTTAGCCTGGAGAGCTGGGTGACTACTCTCAGCAGCAGGAACCTCTCTCAATGGCTAACATAAAAGGGGCACTCTGGCACAGGCTTTCCATTTGTGGCTTCAGAACTGAAATGCTTCCCTTGACCCTCTCTACCCGCCCAGCTCTGTTCAGATCTTCACTCCCTTGTTTTCAGCTTCCCCACTTGCTCTCTGCTTTTGCCTGGCACAAGTGTACAAAGTTGCCTTCTGTGGGTGACCTTGTCTTTTTGCAACTAAGTTGATGAAAATTGGAACTCTCCATCCAGCTACGTTGTCTCAGGCCACCCTGGGTAACATTCCTCCCAGTTGGACCCAGTCCTCAGAATTTTTCCCTCTGAAAAACACAGTGAACTAGACAGGGATTTAGGAAAGAGTACGTCCTCAGGAGAGATACGATATTGCTTACGGTTCAGTGCCCACTTCCAGAAAATAAACTGAAATCACCCAAATGCAGAAAGATCAGAAAAGCCCATCATTTCTGGAGGTAAATGTCTGTTTTTCAGTTTTTTTAATTGCATTTTAGGTTTTGGGGTACATGTGAAGAACATGCAAAATTGTTGCATAGGTACACAGATGGCAGTGCGATTTGCTGCCTTCCTCCCCATCACCAATATCTGGCATTTCTCCCCATGCTATCTCTCCCCAACTCCCCACCCCCCAGTGTCCCTCCCCTATTTCCCCCCAACAGACCCGAGTGTGTGATGCTCCCCTCCCTGTGTCCATGTGTTCTCATTGTTCAACACCCGCCTGTGAGTGAGAACATGCGGTGTTTGATTTTCTGTTCTTTTGTCAGTGTGCTGAGAATGACGGTTTCCAGGTTCATCTATGTCCCTACAAAGGACACGAACTGATAGTTTTTGATGGCTGCATAATATTCCATGGTGTATATGTGCCACATTTTCCCTGTCCAGTCTATCATCTATGGGCATTTGGGTTGGTTCCAGGTTTTTGCTATTGTAAACTGTGCTGCAGTGAACATTCATATGCATGTGTCTTTATAGTAGAACGGTTTATAATCCTTTGGATATATACCCAGTAATGGGATTGCTGGGTCAAATGGAATTTCTATTTCCAAGTCCTTGAGGAATCACCACACTGTCTTCCACAATGGTTGAACTAATTTACACTCCCACCAACAGTGTAGAAGTGTTCCTATTTCTCCACATCCTCTCCAGCATCTGTTGTCTCCAGATTTTTTAATGATCGCCATTCTAACTGGCATGAGATGGTATCTCAATGTAATTTTGATTTGCATTTCTCTAACGACCAGTGATGATGAGCATTTTTTCATATGTTTGTTGGCCTCATGTATGTCTTCTTTTGTAAAGTGTCTGTTCATATCCTTCACCTACTTTTGAATGGCCTTGTTTTTTTCTTGTAAATCTGCCCTTTGTCAGATGGGTAGACTGCAAAAATTTTTTCCCATTCTGTTAGTTGCTGATTCACTCTAATGACTGTTTCTTTTTCCGTGCAGAAGCTGTGGAGTTTGATTAGGTCCCATTTGTCTATTTTAGCTTTTGTTGCCAATGCTTTTGGTGTTTTGGTCATGAAGTCCTTGCCTACGCCTATGTCCTGAATGGTTTTGCCTAGATTTTCTTCTAAGGTTTTTATGGTGTTAGGTCTTATGTTTAAGTCTTTAACCCATCTGGAGTTAATTTTAGTGTAAGGTGTCAGGAAGGGGTCCAGTTTCTGCTTTCTGCACATGGCTAGCCAGTTTTCCCAACAACATTTATTAAAAAGGGAATCCTTTCCCCATTGCTTGTTTTTGTCAGGTTTGTCAAAGATCAGATGGTTGTAGATGTGTTGTGTTGCCTCGGAGGCCTCTGTTCTGTTTCATTGGTCTATATCTCTGTTTTGGTATCAGTACCATGCTGTTTTGATTACTGTAGCCTTGTAGTATAGTTTGAAGTCTGGTCGTGTGATGCCTCTTGCTTTGTTCTTTTTGCTGAGAATTGACTTGGCTATATGGGCTCTCTTTTGGTTCCATAGGAAGTTTAAGGTGGTTTTTTCCAGTTCTGTGAAGAAGGTCATTGGTAGCTTGATGGGGATATCCTTGAATCTGTAAATTACTTTGGGCAGTATGGCCATTTTCACGATATTGATTCTTCCTAACCATGAACATAGAATGTTTCTCCACCTGTTTGTGTCCTCTCTTATTTCATTGAGCAGTAGTTTGTAGTTCTCCTTGAAGAGGTCCTTTACGTTCCTTGTTAGTTGTATTGCTAGGTATTTTATTCTCTTTGTAGCAATTGTGAATGGCAGTTGGTTCTTGATTTGGCTCTCTTTAAGTCTGTTATTGGTGTATAGGAATGCTTGTGATTTTTGCACATTGATTTTGTATCCTGAGACTTTGCTGAAGTTGCTTATCAGTTTCAGGAGATTTTGGGCTGAGATGATGAGGTCTTCTAGATATACAATCATGTCATCTGCAAATAGAGACAATTTGACTTCCTCTTTTCCTATTTGAATATGCTTTATTTCTTTTTCTTGCCTGATTGCTCTGGCTAGAACTTCCAGTACTATATTGAATAGGAGTGGTGAGAGAGGGCATCCTTATCTAGTGCCAGATTTCAAGGGAATGCTTCCAGTTTTTGCCCATTCAGTATGATATTGGCTGTTGGTTTGTCGTAAATAGCTTTTATTGTTTTGAGATACATTCCATTAATACCTAGTGTATTGAGAGTTTTTAGCATAAAGTGTTGTTGAATTTTGTCAGAGGCCTTCTCTGCATCAATTGAGATAATTATGTGGTTTTTATCTTTGGTTCTATTTATAGGGTGAATTATGTTTATAGACTTGTGTATGTTGAACCGGCCCTGCATCCCCGGGATAAAGCCTACTTGATCATGGTGGATAAGCTTCTTGATGTGCTGTTGCAATTGGTTTGCCAGTATTTTATTTAAGATTTTTGCATCTATGTTCATCATGGTTATTGGCCTGAAGTTTTCTTTTCTTGCTGAGTCTCTGCTGGGTTTTGGTATCAGGATGATGTTGGTCTCATAAAATGATTTGGGAAGGATTCCCTCCTTTTGTATTGTTTGGAATAGTTTCAGAAGGAATGGTACCAGCTCCTCTTTGTATGTCTGGTAGAATTCGGCTGTAAACCCATTTGGACCTGGGCTTTTTTTGGGTGGTAGGCTCTTAATTGCTGCCTCAACTTCAGACCTTGTTATTGGTCTATTCAGGGTTTCGACTTCTTCCTGGTTTAGGCTTGGGAGGATGCAAGTGTCCAGGAATTTATCCATTTCTTCCAGCTTTACTAGTTTATGTGCATAGAGTTGTTTATAATAATCTCTGATGATGGTTTGTATTTCTGTGGAATCTGTGGTGGTTTCAACATATCCCCTTTATCATTTTTTATTGCATCTATTTGATTATTCTCTCTTTTCTTTTTTATTAATCTGGCTAGTGGTCTGTCTATTTTGTTGACCTTTTCGAAAAACCAGCTCCTGGATTTATTGATTTTTTGAAGGTTTTCTGTCTCTCTATCTCCTTCAGTTCTGCTCTGACCTTAGTTATTTCTTGTCTTCTGCTAGGTTTTGAGTTTTTTTTGATCTTGCTCCTCTAGCTCTTTCAATTCTAATGGACAAAACAGCCAGCTAGCATCAAAATGGCAGGATCAATTTCACACATAACAATATTAACCCTAAATGTAAATGGGCTAAATGCCCCAATCAAAAGACACAGACTGGCAAATTGGATAAAAAGCCAAAAGCCATCACTGTACTGTATCCAGGAAACTCATCTCACATGCAAGGATACACAAAGGCTCAAAATAACGGGATGGAGGAAGATTTACTAAGCAAATAACGAGCAAAAAAAAAAAAAAAAAAAAAAAAAGCAGGAGTTGCAATTCTCATCTCTGATAAAGTAGACTTTAAACCAACAAAGATCAAAAGAGAGAAAGAAGGCCATTACATAATGGTAACAGGATCAATGCAACAAGAAGAGCTAACGATTCTAAATATATATGCACCCAATACAGGAGCACCCAGATATACAAGGCAAGTTCTTAATGACTTACAAAGAGACTTAGACTCCCACACAATAATAGTGGGAGACTTGAACACCCCATTGTCAATATTAGACAGATCAACGAGACAGAAAATTAACAAGGATATCCAGGACTTGAACTCAGACTTGGATCAAGCAAACCTAATAGACATTTACAGAACTCTCCACCCCAAATCCACAGAATGTATATTCTTCTCAGCACCACATTGCACCTACTCTAAAACTGAGCACATAATTGGAAGTAAATCAGTCCTCAGCAAATGCAAAAGAACGGAAATCATAACAGTCTCTCAGACCACAGTGCAATCAAGTTAGAACTCAGAATTCAGAAACTAACTCAGAACCGCACAGCTTCATGGAAACTGAAAAACTGGCTCTTGAAAATTGACTGGATAAACAATGAAATGAAGGCAGAAATAAAGATGTTCTTCAAAACCAATGAGAACGAAGACACAACATACCAGAATCTCTGGGACACATTTAAAGCAGTGTCTAGAGGAAAATATGTAGCAATAAATGCCCATATGAGACGCAAGGAGAAATCTAAAATTATTTTTCAGTTTTACACATGCTACCTTACTAAAAGTTGATACCTGATGGATTACAATTGGGTTTTCACAAAACAATAAAATACTGCCCCCTATCAGAAAGGAAATGTGAAAAGAAAATGTGAAAGCAAAAAAGGAACATGTGGCGCTAAATCTCAACATTTCCTCCTAGAAAATCTGCAGAAAAGCCCAGTTAAAGGGGAAGATTGTTTTAGAATAAATCATCTAATGCTGGTTTACTGTTCTTTTTTTAAAAAGGTACACTTTTTGTGAAAAGAATTTAACTTCCCATTTCATTTTGGGAAGGGGGACAAAAACTTGGGAGTATCATTCCCATATTCTAGCGTAAAAGAAAAAAAAAAGTTGCCAGCATGAAAAATGTTCTAAGGTTATGTATAACAATAGTTTTCTACCCTAATTAAAATGTTGTATTTTTCTACTTTTCCATATTAGCATGAGAATTTATAAAAGGCATCCTTGCATAAAACCTTTTGACCAGATTTCACAACTCTAGTCCTATGCTAATAAGAAGTCTTTATTTAGTTTCAGTCTTTCCAAATAAGCCTGTGAGCTTCTGATGCAGCAAACACCAATTTGGTCCTCTCTGTACACTGTCCCTTGACCCCCTGCTGAAACCTGGCTCAGTCTATTCACCTAAGGTAAAACTAGACCCTATTTCTACAGAACATATTTGTCTTTGTGCAGGGGCACACAGAACTGTGGGGAGCTCTGCTCTGGCCCAGGAAAGAGATAGGGATTGGCCGCCATCCAGTTGAGTTGGCTCAGGAGAAGTTCAGCTTCCTTGTCCTCTCACAGATAGTCCCTTCCGTGCTGACCTTTAACTAATTGGCAGGGCTCTAGAGCCCTGACCCTGCTTCCTCACTGCCCACACTCTTTTTTCCCCACATTGTTGGTACCTTTTGGAAGGGAGAAAAGTGGGAGAAAGAGGCACTAAGGAGAGAAAAGTGCAAGTCTGAGCCTCTTAGGAATTCCCCTCATTCTTGCTAAGGGAGTAGGACTGTTAATTTCAAAGGATACCAACACATGGCATGGAAAATTTGCAAACACATGGAGAATTTAGCATGGTCTATGCATCAGGGTAGATAGTTTATAAATCTCGGGAGAATATGCTAGCCCTTCTGCAGATATCCCATGGTCTTTTTGAAAGTCCGTATTTAATGGAGCTTTTGCAAATATATTTTGCAACTTTTTTATAATGATCACTATCAGTATTTCCACTGTGTAAGATTAGATTGCAGGCAAAATTATAATGCATACAGTAATCTAATAGTTTATGGCTATAGCTATTGTATATAGCTTTAGCTATTGTAGCTAACAGCTAAAGCTTTTTAAAATGCAAATATAATTATTTAATTAATTTTGAAAAAGACATAGTAATTGTATATTAAAAATTCTCCATACCATGGTTAAAACTTTTTAAAAAGTAAATGTTACAGAATAAAAATCATAAAATTGTGAAAGTGACTTTACAATTTTAAAAGAAAATATTTGATCGTATTTTCCTGATTATTATTCCCCTTTCATGACGTCAGTGATGATGGCTCAGTTACATGCTTGGCATCCTTCCTCCTGCTAATTCTGTACAAACAATCCTCTCCCTCATTTGGGGGCATCTGTAACCCATTCATTTGGCCCACTCTATTTACCTTTTAAAGGCTGGCATTTAGCTGTAAGCAGGGGAAAAAAAAAACACCAACTTTCCAGTTTGTTGGCAATTCGTTGAAGGCAATTGACTGCTTTTCAATAGAAAATGTTTCCTTTCCCTATTGTGTCACCTCTACCCTCTAAAACACTTTACAAAGCTCTAGCTGAGCCCTCCCATGATTGCCAGATAATGGCTTCCTTTGGAAGAAAAATAATAGAAGCAGCTGGTGTCATAAACCTGAGGTGTTTTCGTAAGAGTCATTGCCCTCCACCTACAATGTCTGCACAATAAATGGCACCACAGGGCTGGAAGGGACTTCCTAATTCAATCCTACCCATTAAATTTTACAGGGCAGGAACCTGAGGTCCAGATGAATAAGGGTGTATAGTTCCAATTCTAGAGCAAGAGTTCTTCACTTTTTCTGTGCCATAAACCATCTGTGCAGGTTGGTGAAGCTGATGGATTTCTTCTCAGAACAATGTTTTTAAGAGCATAAAATAAAGTACGTGAAGCCGGATCTTTCCTTACACTGTATTTCAAAAATTAACCCAAACTGGAGCCAGATGCAGTGGCATGTGCCTATAGTCCCAGCTACTCTGGAGGCTGAAGTGAGAAGATCCTTTGAGCCCAGGAGTTCAAATCCAGTCTGGGCTACATAGCAAGACCCAGTTTCTTAAGAAAACAGGAATAAATCTTTTGACTTTGGATTTTGCAGTGGCTTCTTTGGTCTTTTGAAAGATAGCTTTATTGAACTATAACTTATATACCATAAAATTCATTCATTTAACGCAAACATGATTCAGTGGTTTTAGTATATTTACAGAGTTGTGCAGCTATCACTGTGATCTAATTATAAAACCCAATTTGGTTTTTGTTTTTTTTTAAACAATAAGGAGGATTTATTGGCTTGTGTGCAGAGAAAGTAAAATAATAACACCAAGATCTGCATTTTTCTCTGTTCTCCTGCCATTTCGGCTTTTATAAAAAACAGCTTTATTGAAATTAATTTACATATAGTAAATCCTCACTTAAAGTCCTTACCAGGATTTTGGAAATTGCAGCTTTAAGTGAAACAATGTACAGCAGGTCCTTGAATAAGGCTGTTCAGTTAAACTTCATTTCATTATAATGATGAGGGAAAAATAATGGTTTCACTATATGTCCTTTTGCTTAAAGTCATAGTTTCCAAGAACCTATTGATAACATTGAGGACTTATTGTACTATACGATTCACTCATTTAAAGTGTTCTTATATCAATAGTTTTTGGCATATTCACAGAGTTGTACAACCTTCACATAGGCAGTAACTTCTGAAATATGACATTAAAAGCTCAAGCAACAAAAGAAAAGATAATAACTTGTACTATCTCAAATTAAAAACTTTTTCTTTTTTTGAGACACGGTCTTGTTCTGTCACCCAAGCTGGAGTTCAGTGGCACAATCACTGCTCATTGTAGCCTCTACCTCCTGGGCTCAAGCAATCCTCCCGCCTTAGACTCCTGAGTAGCTGAGACCACAGGCACGCACTACATAGCCCAGCTAATTTTTGTATTTTTTGCAGAGACAAGGTTTTGCCATGTTTGCTGCCCAGGTTGGTTTCCAACCCCTGAGCTCAAGTAGTCTACCTGCCTTGGCCTCTCAAAGTATTGAGATTACAGGCGCAAGCCACCGCACCCAGCCAGGAAATTAAAAACTTTTGTGTTGCAAACAATATCATCAGGAAGGTGGAAAGGCAGCCCACAGAATGAAAAAAAAATTGCAAATCATACATCTGATAAGGAATTACATTCAGAATATATTAAGAACACTTACAGCTCAATAATAAAAAGACAACCCAATAAAAGAATGAGCAAAGGTTTTATATAGATATTTCTCTAAAAGGAGATATACAAATGGCCAATAAACCCATGGAAGATGTTTAACATCATTAACCATTAGGGAAATATAAACCAAAACTACAATGAAATACCACTTTATACTTGCTAAGATGGCTACAATGAAAAAGACATAATCACAGGGATTGGAGAGGGTATTGAGAAATTGAAGCCCTCAAACCACTGCAGTAGTAACATAAAATGGTTTAATCACTTAGAAAAACAGTCTGGCAGTTCTTCAAAAGTTTAGATGTAGAGTTAACATATGACTCAGCAATTCTACTTCTAGGTAATAATCCAAGAGAATTGAAAACATACATCCACATAAAAACTTGTACATGGATGTTTGTAGCAGCATTATTCATAATAGCTAAGAAGTGGAAACAACATAAATGTCCATCAACATTGATAAACAAAATATGGTAGAGCCAAACAATGGAATATTATTTGGCATTAAAAAGAACTGAAGTCCTAAAGTCCAGAAGATGGACAGGAGTAAAGTGGAGAGTAACAGCTAATGGGTACAGGTTTGTTTTTATGGTGATAAAAAATGCTGTAAACTTAGTTTATAGTGAAGATTGCATAATTCTGTGAATATATTACAGCCAGTGGATTGTATACTGTAAGTGGGTGGATTTTATGACTTATATTTCAATAAAGATGTTTTTAAAAATAAAATATGTAAGAATCCAAAGCAAACCAATTCTATCGAAATATAGTTATCAGAATATTAAAAACAAATGAGGGATATAATGACACATGTGACTATTTAATTATTTTAAAATTTTAATTTAACTGAAGTACCAGGATACATGTGCAGGACATGCAGGTTTGTTACATAGGTAAATGTGTACCATGGTGGTTTGCTGCACCTATCAACCCATCACCTAGGTATTAAGCCCTGCTAGCATTAGCAATTTATCCTGATGCTCTCCCTCCCCCTGTCCCTTACAGACCCCAGTGTGTGTTGTTCCCCTCCCTGTGTCCATGTATTCTCATTGTTCAGCTCCCACTTGGAAGTGAGAACATGTGGTGTTTGGTTTTCTTTTCCTGTGTTAGTTTGCTGAGGATAATGGCTTCCAGCTCCATCTATGTCCCTGCAAAGGACATGATCTTGTTCCTTTTTAAATTAACACATTAAATTATAAGATATAGCAGTAGATCTATTAACTACCATAATTTTGAAATGTAATTAGTATATATGATATTTTAGATATCTGCAACAAATGTGAAAGCAATAAAAAAAGTCTGTGATTTCCATTGGTGAAAGTCATAAGGACTGCTAATACTTCATGGTTTCTTGTCTATGTTACTAATTGAAGAACCACGTGCCAATCTAAGCCTACAGATAGGAAGAGGTAAAAGATAGGGCAGAGGTTGGGGGACATCCTAAAGGAAATGTTAAATTTCAATTAGAGGTCTGTGAAAATAATGTAATTTGCTTTCCTTCCAAGTTCATGCATACCCTCAATTCTGTCTATAAACTTCTTTGGGAAGTTCAGAAGCTCAAGTTTAAAACCTCTGTAAAGAGAGTTAGTGAAAAAGCTAGTTTAAAATTCAGACCTTCTGTCTCTATGTCCAGTGCTCTTGCTCTATAATTCTACCTTTCTTTCTCTCTCTCTTTTTTTTTTTTTTAGTAGAGGGAATTAGGTGGAAGAAATCAAGTGTTTATTTAAACTGCTAGACTGAGTTGGTTCTAAAAAGAGGGAGGCAAGAGTATTGCTTGTGTGGGAGTTTCCAAAGAAGAAAGGATTTTGACTATGACCCTCCCCTTTCTTCTTCACCCTGTCCCCCCCAACACCAGCACCCATACAACCATATATAACAAATGATATTAGAATGTTTTTCCCTTTCACCTAGAATTTTCAAATTAAGGCATTAATTTACAGAAATAATTGTTCTTTAGAGCTCTCATGGAAAGGTGGATTTTTTTTTTTTTTTTTTTCTGAGATGAAGTCTCACTCTGTTGCCCGGGCTGGAGTGCAGTGGCACGATTTCGGCTCACTGCAACCTCTGCCTCCTGGGTTCAAGCAATTCTCCTGCCTCAGCCTCCTGAGTAGCTAGGATTACATGCATGCACCACCATGCCCAGCTAATTTTTGTATTATTGGTAGAGACAGGGTTTCACCATGTTGGCCAGGCTGGTCGCAATCTCCTGACTTCAGGTGATCCACCTGCCTAGGCCTCCCAAAGTGCTGGTGTTACAGGCGTGAGTCATGTCTGGCCAAGGAAATGTGGATTTTCAAGTTTTCTCAGAGGAACTACTAGAATTTGCCTTTGAATGCCTGAAGAGGCAGAAAATCTGCCAGTAGTCATTGAGTCAGTTGGAGATAGGGTAGTGGTAAACTAGCTCAAACCACTCATTTTGGATTTTGCAAAAATTTAGTCAGTCGTCGATTTAGAGGAGTGCTTACTAGAACATGCCTTATGGTAAAACTTTAAATAGACAGGTGCTAACATACACATGGTCACTAAGAGATGGAATGAAGGAAAACAGAGGCTCAAGCTGCTTGTTTCCAACATAATGAAACGACAACAAATATCAGATGACTATAATATGCATACACAAATAGAGTAAATAATATTTTAAAATAAGAATAGAGTGTGTGGATGTGTGGCAGAAATCTGCCACTAATTTGAAAATTGGGGCAAGGAGGTTTCTGGGTCCTCCTCTGAACTTTGCCTTCTTCCCAAATCACCTCTACCATGTAATATGGCACGGCTTGTTACAGTAGTAAGACCTCGGCACTGGTTTAGAATTGGTCATCACTTCAGTACTGGAACTTAGAAGGTTAGAGAAACCTTTTTAAATGATCATATTTTATGACTTTAAAATTTTAGGGAATTTTGTATTTCTTTTTGTCATCAATAATTTTCTGGGCAGTATACTTTACATGTCAAAACATTAGAGTGAAAAGGACGGAATATTTAAAGTTGACTCTCTCTGGAAAATCCAGGTTAAATGATCATTATGGTTACAGATTTCAGGGACAGTATCACAGATAAAGGGTATTTGGAGTGCAGCAAAATGGATAGGAACTGGGGAGAGTCCAGAGCAAGATCATCATTCAGGATTCCAAGCCAAAGCAAGGACATGGGGTCAAGGTCCAGAGATCCAGGCACACATTCTGAACAGGGATCATCAGTCAGAAACCAACAGACAAGAGACAACCAGATGAGCTCAGAGGCTCTGTGGGGGACCAAGATAAATAACCAAATATCCAGGGCCATACTCCTTATCTGGATCTCTGCAGGGATTGATGGAGGGAGGCAAAACAGGCAAGATAACAGACATGATCCTTGCTTACAAACAGCTCCTGACTCAGGTCTGCAGATTTGCTGCGATTCTAATTGGAACAGAAGAACAGAACTTAATCCCTGCTTGACTAATTTGAACCTGCAAATGGGAGGAAGAAGGAGATGGAACAGAGGTCCCAGAGTAGAGGAAGAGATGGAGACAGAGCATCAGCTGCCTCTGGTGGGCAAGATCCTGAGATATCACTATATACAACACACACACACACACACTACACAGAGTTGTATATACAGATAATAATGATAGCAAAGATAATAGCTGATATTTATATAGCTCTTATGTGTTATTGTTGTTAGCACTTTACATATATTAATTTAATATTTACAACATACCTACTAAGTGGTACTATTTTTCTTTTTTTTTTAACTTGGACAGGACTATTGCAGTAAGTGGTATTATTACTATGTTCATTATGCAGAAGAGGAAGTTGAGGCACAGAAAAGTTAAGTGATTTGCCCAAGCTCATATGACTAGTAGGTGGTAGAGGTGGATTTCAAGGTAGACACTGGCTTCAGTTTCTGTCACTATTTCAGACTTCTTGGTATATGTATGTGGTGTTCACACACCTGTACACATAGGTGTGTGTGTGTGTGTGTGTGTGTGTGTGTGTGTGTGCATATATACACACATATTTTTACATACATATGTATGTATATATATACATATGTATAGATACAGTAATGTCTATATCTATAGATACTGGTGTACAAGAGTCAAGTGTGCACATTTCTTCCCAACTCCACATTCAGGGACATCATACTGGTAGCTCGAAATTGGCTATAGTGGAAATATTTACAGTATGGAAATGGGCAAAGGCAATAGATTAGGACTTAATTTTTTAAGAAGTTGACTTATCAACACCCCACTGGATATACATATCATATAGACACACATATCATATGGATAGACATGTGTAACATAGGTAACCAAAACCATAAATTAATTCACATGATAAGCCACAAATTAAAAATATATTGTCTTTTCTTGACTGTGTAATACTATTTTATTTTTACCTTTCCCTCACACCCAGTCTATACTGATTAAAAGATCAAATAAATATTTGCAAAGGTATATGCCAATAAAAAAAGATCAAATAAAGAGATTTCTTTATAATATACTTGTTATAAATGTTAAACAAAATTTCAGTATAGAAAATAATGCCTTGCTACTGCTCTGTGTACAACACTTTATGACAGGTCCCAATCAGTCCTAAGTCTGCTGTGTCGTTATATGAAAAATACTGATTTTAAAAAACAGCCCTAATGGTTGCTATTACTGTTTTTTTTTTTTTCGTTTGTTTGTTTTTTGGTAGACTCATGATAGTAAGTAAGATACAATATCTATTTATAGTTTTTGATGAAATGTGCTTATAGGTTGCTGTTAATTTTAAATGAAACTTATTACCTGGGGCCTCCATGACTTTTTTGTTTAACTTAATAAGATACTCTGGATGTGGATAAACTTCCTTTGCTCAATATTTATTATTGTTTCATCTTCAGTGAAACAGGAACTGTACACATTTTGATAAGCGGGTTGAAAGGCTTCAAAACTTCATTCTAGTCTCTTGGAGTGAGTCCCATAATGTGCAATCTGATTTTGTAATTTCCTGCAATGAAAACCAAATCTAAAGAGACAATCTTGTCACCTCACACAACATGGCAATACTAGGCAGCTCTCCCTGTGCCTACTGGATTTTCTTTGTCAAATGAGTGTCACTGAGTGTGCTCAAGGCCAGCACTCTGGCTGGGGACATGAGAATTTGAACAGATTTTGCCCTGCTACTCCAATGACGAGAGACTGGGGTCAGTAGACAATATGTTAGACAGGATCTTTATTAGCAAAACAAAACATGTTAACTCTTCTCAGCCTCATCTTCTCCTAATGACTGGTATTCTGTATTTAACAAAATGTATCATGGGTAAAAAGATCATCTGAACAGATTCTGGGCACAGTCATTATTTGTAATCATGCTGAGATGCAATGGAAACCATATGACTACCTTCTGGGGTTATGACTGCATCTCTTCATCTCAAAGGACAGAGCTGAACACAACTAGCTTATTATTATTATTTCAAGTTTGTGTAAAAAAGGGTCATTGTGCATGAGTTAGAGGCAAGCAAAACTCAAAGTAAATATATTCATGTATTTATAAACATTCATACATTTCATAAATGCTCAAGGAATCAACTCAAAATAAAACACAACTTGATAGAAACATTATGCTAAGTTTTATTCCCAAACTAGTTGAAGTGATCTTTTATAAACTTCAGTTTATCTTATACTGCCTTTGGAATCCTAAAATTGTAGTGAAATTACTTCAGAAGCCCTAACATGCTACAACAAATCTATGTATCTCGACAGATAAAGCTATTACAAAATCACTCACAAAGTCAGTTGCCTGGTATTTTTTCCTGGCTTTATTGGACATAATCAATTGATTACGTTTGGGAGGGGAAGATCTTACTAGGAATGATGGGCACCCTGCTTGTGTTATTTTAAGAAAACTAGAGAAGAAAAAAATCATTGAAAAGAGAGGTAAGGTAAGCAAAAGGATTCTAGAGAATACCAGATGACTAAATGGAGTTTGAGGGTGGGGATCAGTTTTATTTTTGCTGATGTTGGTGATGAAACTTGTTAAATTTTTTATGGGAAAACAACCTTATAATTTATTATTATTAATTATATTTTCTTATTCTCCTTTAAGGTAGAAAATAGGCTAATAATTCTTGATGTACGTGTGTGTGTGTGTGTGTGTGTGTGTGTGTATGAGGAATTACCATAAAGGCTGCATTTAAGCCTTTTGGAAATTTGGAGTATCATACTTTCATTAGAAGGTCCATTATTTCTACGCAAAGAGTGGGAGGAAATGTCATGGACTTGCCTGACCTAACTAGGTTATTGATATATCTAACGTTTAGGTATTTAAACATAGCACACAGCACAGTGTGTGAACTCAACACTTAAAAATCTGACTTCAGTGACATTACTGTTGTGTCATTTGCATCTAGCAGATTTCACTATTATCATACATGCTGCAATTAACTAGTCTTCAAATACTATAATGATGTAATTTTTTTATGTATAATTATTTTTAAGTGCCTTAAAACAGATTATTTGCTTGGATGCTTCTGGTGTTTCAAATCCTAGATTGAAGATCTAATATAATTTGTTTTATATATGCTATTATCAGGATGTGCTGAGTACAGGAAGAGCAACCCAAAAGCAAAGACATTACATGGCTTTTAGAGAGTTCAAATTTAGGATCCCTATGTAATTTACTGGAGCAGATCTATGCAAAATCATCCTGAAGAGACTTGGATTTTTGGTCAACAGAACTGGTCTGTTATTTGACAGAAGGAGTGGTGAGCTGTTGAAGCATGGAAAAAAGATGGCCTCCAGGACAAACGTTGACAGTATTCATCTCACGTTCCCTCAGGGGAAAGAGTACCAGCCAGTCAAATGCCTCTGAAGATTGCAGCTCCACAGACAAGGAGAGTCTCAAAATAAACATGGATTCAGGAGATCATAACCAATGAACTTCCAGTGTTCCCAGCTCCCTTAGAATGATGTGAATATCCCTATTGTGGGATTAATACATCAGAATTTGATAACCTGATTCCTTTAAATGTTGAACTATTCTAAAGACCCTGGCTCTGATTCATGTTCACCAAGTGACAGTCTAAGGAAGATCATGAAAGTCTACTTTAAATAGGGGAGAGTGGGCTAGCCATATGGATGTAACCCATCGCTGTGACATTTATTGCAAATTAATAAAGTGGCTTTTGTAGTTTGGTAGAATGATTTGTTAAAATATTAATTGTATTTTATCCTCTCTATATTTTTCTCTTCTCTGCATTTCAGAAGGTAGCGAGGTTTTATAATTTCTTATCATGAGGATGTTGGCAGGACAAAAATTGGAAGCAGCTTTAAGTTAGTGGTTTTCCTCAGCTCTGGAAAAGCTAAGCTGATTGACCAGATATTGCTGGATTTCTTGGAGGGATGAGAGAGAAATGATCTTAGAGGGGAAAGAGCCTTCTCTAGGAGTTTCCCTGAGGCTGGAGAGGGTGAGATGTCAGAACACAGAAAGATGGCAAGACTTCAGAAAGGAATGGCTACGTGGAGTGCCCATGGAGGCTGGATCCTAGGCACGAAAATTTCCCGAGTCCCAAGCATCACAAAAGCCACAATCTCTACTCCTGAGTGTCCTTCAGACTACAACAGTGGGTGTCTGGACAGTAACCAGACCAACACTGCCTTGGCAAGGAATTACTTAGGCTGAATTTCTCTCCAGCTCATATGATGGGGGTTTGGAGTTCAAAATAAGTTGATTTAAAGAAGAGAGAGAAACTTGTTTCTTTCTTGCACATCTGAAATTGAGGTCGAGATTATGAGACACAGTACATCAGTCTTGTGAACTTAGTTAATATGAATTCATGCAGGAAATCAAATTTTTGAAACTGAAAAGATAAGGGCAAGACACTTACTCTATGGTAGTAAGTGTTATTCTTTAAGGACTCTTGAAAATATGTTACTTGCCTTCTTGAAGCAGTGAGCACCTGCATTAGAGCCCCCTCGGGCCCCTTTGCATTCACCAAGTTTTGCGAGAGGCACTATTCTTAGATGAATTTCTATAATTTCTATCAAGACCTCAAATATTTAATTCCAATTTTATACACTATATAATTTGTTAAGTAGAGGTAAACTTTAATCCCCTAATTAATGAAGTTTTATTATAGAGCTGATATAATTTTTTTTTTTTTTTTGTGACAGGGTCTGGCTTTATCACCCAGGCTGGAGTGTAGTGGTGCTATCATAGCTTATTGCAGCCACAACTTCCTGGGCTCAAGCAATCCCTGCACCTCAGCCTCCCAAGTAGCTGGGACTACAGGCGTGCATCATGACGCCCAGCTAACTTTTTACTTTTTGTAGAGATGGGGTCTCCTAATGTTGCCCAGGCTGATCTCGAACTCCTGGGCTCAAGCAAACCTACTGCCTTGGACTCCCAAAGTGCTGGGATTACACGTGTGAGCCATTACATCCAGCCTGTAACATTTTTTTTATAAGATACATTTTTTTGAAACTTTTAATTTTAAAATTATTATAGATTCATAGGAAATTCATAGTACAGGGAGGTCCTGTGTACCCCTTATCCAGTTTCCCCCAATGGCAGTATCTTATGCAACTATAGTACAATATCAAATTCAGGAAATTTATCTTAGTACAATCCATTGAATTTATTCAGATTTCACCAGTTTTACCAATACTTGTGTGTGTGTGTGTGTGTGTGTGTGTGTGTGTGTGTGTGTAGTTCTATGCAATTTCGTCACATGTAGTAAATTCATGCAACAACAGAAAAAGACAAGATACAGAACTGTTTTATTACCACAAATATCCCACATGCTACCTCTCTATGGTCACACCTTTACTTCCCCTCCCCCCATCCCTAGTGCCAGTAACCTGTGCTTCATCTCTGTAATTTTATCACTTTAGGCATGTTAGATAAATGAAGTCTTACAATATCCAACCTTTTGGGTTTGGCTATTTTTTTCACTCAGCATAATTTTCTTGAGACTTGTGCAAGTTGTTGCATGTACCAATAGACTGTTTCTTTTTATTGCTGAGTAGTATTCCATGATATAGATGCACCACAGTTTTTTTAGCAATTCACCCGTTGAAGGATATATGGGTTGTTTCCAACTTAGGTTTTTACAAATGAAGTTACAATGGCTATTCTTGTATAGATTTTTGTGTGAACATAAATTTTCATTTCTCTGAGTAAATGCCTAGGAATGTGATTGCTAGATCATGTGTTAAGTATATGTTTAGATTTTAAAGAAATTGCCAAACTATTTTGCAGAGTGGCTATTCCGTTTTACACTACCACCAGCAATATGTGAAAGAGTCAGTTTTTTCCACAGGCATTTGGTATTGTCATTATTTTAGCCATCCTAATAGGTATATAATGATGTCTCATCATGGTTTTAATTTGCACCTTCCTAATGGCTAATGACATTGAACATATTGCTTATTTGCCATTTGTATATCCTTTATGCAGAAAGGTCTCTTCGTGTCTTTTACCCATTTTCTAATTAGACTGTTTGTTTCCTTGATGTTGATTTTTGAGTGTTCTTTATGGTCCTTTGTCATGTTTGGTTTACAATATTTTCTGCAGTGCTTTTTGGTTTGCAGACACCTTCAGCCTATGTCAGTCTTCATTCTCTTAACACGATCTTTTATGGAGCAAAAGTTTTAAGTCTGATGAAGTCCAATTTATTAATTTTTCTCTTAAGGATCATTCTCTGGGTATTATGTTGAGGAACACTTCATATAACCCTAAATCCTGAAGGTTTTCTCCTTTGTTTTTGTGAAAACATTTTATAGTTTGACATTTTACTTTTAAATCTCTTATCCATTTTGAGTTAGCTTTTGGATAGGGTGTGAAGCTTAGGTAGAAGTTCATTATTTTGCCTATGGCCATCCAGTTGCTCTAGCACTATTTGTTGGAAGACTACCTTTCCTCCATTGAATTGTTTTTTTTTTTTTGCACCATTGTTGAAAGTCAGTCGGCTATACTTGCGTGATATATTTCTCTATTATATTTCATTGATCTATCTGTCTGTCTCTTCATCAATACCACACCATTTTCTTTTTGGTAGCCTTAACATGTAAGATCCACTTTTTAAAAAACCACTATGCTTTATTGCCTCTCTAAACAGATTTTTATTTCTTCATAGAGTTGCTTTTACTGGGCACTGCACTGGCATTTTGCCATCCACCTATATTGAGAGACATGATAAGAAACAGCTCTATGGAACTTATTGTTGCATTTACCGTTGGCAAGTTAAGGAGGATGTGGTTCACTACGTCACATGTGTCCTCTTTAGGAGAACAGATGGGAGAACTGTCTCTCAGATCGCAGTACCAGGAATAGCTATATTTCTCCTGAGTAAGTGGTTTGTTTTTATCTCTTGGACATTGTGAAATCATATAAACAATTACATTTCCCACTTTATGCTGGCTGCTAAAAAGCTCAGAACCAAATTTTCAGCCTATCTTTAGCAATGATGTTTACTGGATGATGTGTATTATTTCTGACTTCATCTTATTTTTTTCTACCCTAATTTTCAATTGTCTCTTATTTCCTCTTTAAAATATTTTTTTGATTTAGTTTTTTTAAGAACAGAAACATACAAACATTCTTAAGGCATCATATCTAGAGGAATAAAATAAAAGAAAAAACATGTAAGTACACAGTATAGAAAGTCAAATCCAAGGCTTTTAACAACAACAAAACGAAACAGCACTTTGCTCACTCCTCCCTGTCTCTTGAGTTTTGCTCCACATAGCCAACCGTAGTCACATGTTTAGTCACTTCTTCTGGTGCTTACACTTTTTCTCTCCTGACTTCCATTTTAGATATCATCTCTTGATTTCCTATTTTGGTGGTTAGGATCTAGTTTTCTTCCACTATCCCCTCCAACATAAACTCTTCACCTATCCCCATTCTCCCATTACATCAGAATTTCAGTGTTTACATTATTAGGCCTAAGAAAATATTGTTCACAGGTGAACTGCTTGCTGTTCACTTCATATCTGATACCATCATTTTGTTTTCCCTTTAGTTAATAATTGTCTTTTAAAAACATCAATGTTCATGAATTAATCACTAATTTCTCCCAAGTTGTCTGACAGAATTATAAATCTCTCCTTCTATCAGTTTTGTTTTCTCACTGACTTCTCTTCTAGATGTCATCCTGGAGCCCTTCCTTGTCCAGCTCTGGTCTGAGATGTTGCTGTTCAGGGTAGCTCTCCAACTGTTTGAGATGCCCCCTTTTCATCATTTTTGGAATTCTTTCTATATCCCCCTTTTGTTGGATCACCTGCTTTCTTAGATCTCATATCTTCCTTCCTTACTCATTGGGTTTGGTGGAGCTCACCTGCAATAGCTTTCTGAGAAAAAGTTCATGGAATGTATATTTCTTTGAGACATAGAATGACTGAAAATGTTTTGAATTTAGCATTGCACTTGAATGGAAGTCTGAGTATAGACTTCTAGGTTGGAAAACTTTTCTCTCAGAATTCTAAAGGCATTGCTTCTTTGTCTTCTAACTTTCCATGTTGCTGTTGATATGTTTTACATTAATAATATTTTCTATGGGACATAAAAGGTTTTGTTTTTTTTTTCTTCTCCTCTCTAGAAAGTTTTGGAATTTTTTTTGATGTTTCATGATGATGCATCTTAGAATAGGGTCCTTTTTCATTCTCTATGAGGAGTGAACCTCAACACAATGGGCCTTTTAAATCTGAAAATACTTTTCCTTCAGCTTTGAGAAGCTACCACGTATATTCTTTTTTAAAAGGCCATATCAGCTTCAGGAGCTCAAGACTGGCCTGAGCAAGGTAGCAAGATTCCATGTGTACAAAAAAAAAAAAAAAAAAAAGCTCTGCGTGGTGGCACACATCTGTATTCCCAGATGCTAGAAAGGCTGATACAGGAGGATCACGAAAGAAAGAAAGTCACAATCTTTGTCTACCTTCTCCTTACATTTTTCTGTTTGTTAAGACTCTGCTTTGAGATAATGTGCTAAAGAGGAGCTGTAGTTCCCTCTGTTGACCCAAACTATTCCCTGAGGGAGAAGCAAGATTATAAAAAGGAGAACGAATTGCAAGATCAGAAACCTGGAGGTTGGGGAAAAGTTGAGATGTGTGTCCAGCCTTTAGGACTAAGGTCAACAACAATGTGAGGACGGAGAAGGTTCAATTTTATGTGGCTTTTTTATTTGGAAGTGCACAGGAGGGCCTGGTGTCTTAAAGGAGCCACTGGGAGGGGCCTAGGTTGTGGTTTCCAGCCTCCCTGTCCAGTTGGCCTTTGAAGACTGGCTGGTTGATAGAAATCTACTGGTTAGGAACATTCCACTTTACTACACTAAATATAGTGGGCCTTTACAAAATTTGGAGGCGTTCCTATACAAAGAGAATGCTGTTAATAAACTCTCCATCCAAGGGCATGAGCTCTGGGTTGTTGTTCCAGTGGAATGTGCTGCAAGACTCAGCCAGACCAGCAATTTGCTGCCAACCTTGGGCCCTGGGGAAGTTTTGAAAGGGAATAGATGTGTCCTTAATATCACATTTAATAACCTTAAATAAGCATAGGTATAGCCTACCTTCTACTTAAGAGATGACTCAGAGTTAGTAAGCAAGAAATTTGCTGAAGGAAGGAGAGAAGGAAGCAAAAACGAAAGGAAGGAAATAACTTAGTTTCCATTTACAGCTTTGTCATTCAGAAATTGGAAAGTGTAAGTCACAAATACAGGGATTTGCTGTGAAAACGTGTTGAAATCCCAATGGGAAGATGAAGTTGAAGATGCAGTGGAGTAAGGAAGGAACTTTCTAATCATGAGAGAATGGGGCAAAGGAAAGAAACAGAGAAAGAAGATGGTGGCCGCTAGCCAGGGGAATTTTAGTTCCCTTCCTCCTGGCAACACTGGAGAGATTCCCACAACTCTCAGCATCCGGAACTTAGTTGACAATGGGTAGGCAGATAGGTAACAGCTAGTGGGACTAGTGGCTTTCTGGAAGGATGAGATGGAAAAGCTCAGGGCCTAACACAACTAGAGAGCTGAAGGGGATAGAAAATGACCACTAGACAGAAGCAGAATGAAAAGACTGATTGCTTTTGGTATTTAGCACATGCAAGGAGGGTTGTAAGAAAACAAGGTGTTCATGCTGCTGGTGAGGTGAATGAGCTTTCTAGACATAGATGACCTAGGGGTTCTTAATATCTATATGCAGTCAAATGCTTGGAGCTTTGTTGAAGTCTTAGTGTTTTCTGTTAAAATATAAACACAAAAAATGAATATAACTCTTGTATGTTGAGTGCTCTAGAGATAGACTCTGAGATGGATATTTGCATGCAGAGAGTTTATTGGAGAGTGCCTAGGGATTCAATATCAGAGAAAGAGTGAAGGAAGTAGGATTGGCTAGAAGTTAAACTGCAATAGGATCACAACAAAGGTCTCTTGGCCAATCCTACAGGGAGCTTTGGAGTTGTCTTCCTTTGAAGCAAAGAGGGCTGGGCCTTAATACCTGGGCATGGACTAGTCATTAGATGTGGGCTGCCTATGAACTTGTGCAAGGTGACTCTCTTTAGCTGAAGACAATTATCAGGAGAGAAATTGTCTGAGAGCCATCAGCTGCCAATATTCCTAGTAGTTGGCGGAACGACTGTCTCAATCCAACCGAGAGATCTGAGTGGCAAACCACAGCATTCATTACAGCTAATCCTTTGCACTGGATCTACTAATTTTGCATAAGTTCTAGGAACAGTTCCTCCAGTATTCTGGTTAGACTATTTTCCTGGGTAAACTTACAAGCAGAAAGTTAGTGGGGTAAACTAGAACTCTTGTTACTGACCTCTGGTCTGAAAGTTGCAACTGATACTCATTGTGTTTCTGTCCTACAACCCATTTTAGTTTCACTCACCCTCAGCTCTGCCATCCACATGGCTTACCTGGTGGGTTTCTGGTTACTATGTCCTTCTTGGGCTATGGCTGCTGTCCTTGTCTCCATTTACCGTCAAAATTGGGCAAAGTGATACCAAGGGATGTCCCAGTCAATTACCAGGACCTCCAAACCCACAAATCCCAGAGTTGCAGGGACAAGAAGCACAGTAACACAAGTGGGTCACTGTGAGTAATGGTAAGCAGGGCCCAGGGCCACTCCTACTTCTTACTTTTGGTTCCCAGACTTACATGTTGTACCCATTGAGAACACAGGCCCATAGGATGACAATAGCTTTAGAGTGTATGCTGCATCCTGGAAGATGTCACTCTATCTTTGCAGGATATCACCTACAAAGTAGCACCTCAGTTGCACCTTCAGAAGGTGATTTCGTTACTCTGTCAAACTGACAGCTTCTGTATACAGAAGCTGTATGTATGAAACAGAACAGTGGAATAAATTTTGGTTTTAAGATATAGGCATATAATAATAGGTATATACACATGATATGCAAGCATAAAAGATATGGAAGGAGAATTTTAACAGCAGTTAACCTTGGATGGTTGGATTATAGACGAACATAATATTTTTCTTTTGATGCATCTGAATATTTTAATACGTATTACAATGAACATATCACTTTGCTGCTTAAAAAAGGAGAAACTAAATAAAATTAAAATATTAACTGTTAAATAAATCACAATTATTCAGAAAGTAAAAAGAAGAGGAAGGTTGGGAATATGTCATATTATGGGCAAACTCAGATGGCATTTGCTCCCTTTACGTGGCATTTTCCTTCACCATGCTGACTCAAAACAGCTCCTTCAGTGTCCGTTGAACTGCCTGAATTTTGATCATTGCTGCTTTGTAACACTACCTGAGACTGTCCAGTCCACTGTTTACACATGCCCATATAGTTGCCTGCTAATGTTTCTGACATGCCTACTTCTCCTATCCCAGTCTGTATCAGTCCTATTTGTGCCATCTATTTCCTGTAATTGCAACTGTATCTGCCTTTGGCTTTTGCAGTCTGCTGATTGCCACATTGACTAGTGTTGCTGATTTTCTTCTGGATTTCTGGTAGCAGATTTTCCTCTGTGTGTTTGCGTAATTCTTCTCAAATCTCTTTGTAGTCCTTCCTCAATTGCCAACCCTCCTCACTCTCATATTACCTACCCACTCATTCCCATCTCCACCCGGATTGTCCTAGTCTCAGCTGCATCAGAAAGTTTGGGATGACAGACTATCTGCTAAATGTAGCCATGTTTTTGATCCTGTTTTTGGGGGCACAGAGATGGATACCTGCTCAAAAGGGCAACAACTTATAATCTGTGCACTCTGGTCCTAAACTAAACTAAACTACTAAACTAAACTAAACTGAAAAGGGCAGTGTTGAAGCTAACAATGTATCAATCAGAGTCTAATCAGGAAAATAGAAACCACTCCAGATACCTTAAACAGAAGGGATTTAATTCATGGAATTTCTTACACAGGTGTTGGAAAGCTGGAAAAGCAAAAAGAGGAAGCTAGGAAAACCAGAGATTTAGATTTCAGGATGTTGCTACTACCTTTAAGACTGGGAGAACAAAAGTGAACAGATGCTGTGAACATCCTCCAGAGTTGCCACTGGTACAGGGGCTGAAACTGTGGGAGGTGGGAGGAGGTATACCCCAGCAAGTGCTAGATCTCAGAGAACGGCACCATGAAGAGTTCTTGAGATATGGAGAGAGTTGTGATGGTTCAGTTTCTGAGCAGTGAGGTCCAGCTATTCTTTGTTTCTGTTACTAGATGAGTTGAGACAGCTTGTTACAGCTTTTTTTTTTTTTTTTTTTAAACCCTTTGTACTTGAGCTACTTTGAAAGAGGTTTATATGTCTTGTAAACCAAAAAACCTTTCCAAGACACCCATTGCCTCAATGGTCTTTAGCCTAGACCTCTTTCCTAACATTTTCCTTTACCATATTGGCTCAGAACAGCTCCTTCAATTTCAATGGAACTCCCCAAAAGTTTTGATTATTGCTGCTTTACAACATTACAATATTTTTAAATCCCTGAGAGAGTTCTACAACATTATTTTTTTTCCTTCCTGAACACTAATAAATATGCTTCTATTCGTGAACTTTTTTTTTTTTTTTTTGAGACAGGGTCTCACTCTGCCACCCGGGCTGGAGCACAGGGGCATGATCAGGGCTCATTGAAGCCTCCGCCTTCCAGGTTCAAGCGATTCTCCCATCCCAGCCTCCCGAGTTTCCAGCCAATTTTTGTAGTTTTAGTAGAGACTGGTCTCAAACTCCTGGACTCAAGTGATCCACTCACATACTGCCCTCCCATGGTGCTGGGATTACAGGTGTGAGCCACTGGGCCTGGCTGTATTCATGAATATTTTACAATTATTATGTCAAGTTCTGGTTTATAAAACTCTTAATGCCCCATTATCATTGCATTAAATCTATGAATTAATATGGAAAGCATTATTATGTCATTTATGTAATGACAATTACGAGCAAAGATGGCCATCCATCCAGTCTGATTACCTTTATTGTGTCATTATGGTTTCAGAGTTTTCTTTTTAGTTCTTGTTAGGTTGACATTAAAGTATTTAATGGAGATTTAGCGTCTCATTTGGAGATGGGATTGCTTTTTACACTTTTATTCCTGGCTATTGATTGTAACAACTATTTTACAATCTGTTTGTATTTCCTGTTAACCACTTGAGGAAATGAGAAATTGTCCAGTGTGAGAAGAGGTGCTTAGCAGAAATGGATTTGAGCTGCCTGTTTACTTTCACATGTGTATGTCTCTTATGGACAGTGTTTGAGTAGTGCCTGGCCCTTGTGACCCATGCAGGCAATGTACTTTTACCATTTTCCTCTATGAATAAGCAGAGTTAATTGACCTATGCTGGGATCAAACCCATGTCCTTAAACCCCCTAATGGCACAGGCAATGCAGACCTTTGCTTTCAACAGCTCTCATTTCAAATAATTAGAGCTGCCTGGGCTGCTTTGGGAGCTACTGGTTTCTATGGTATTAAAGACTGAAGTTGACTAATTATTTGAGGATTGGTTGCAGGTTTTCAAGCAATGGATTAAGGGTTGGTCTAAATAATGTCTTTTAAATATCATGTTTCTTTAAAATTACATCAGTAATATGTGTTCACTGTAGAAAAATAAGAAAATGCAGAAAGCTAAAAAAATGCCCATAATTCTATCTAGAGATGATCACTGTTAGGAAGGCTTTGGTATCTTTTCTTCTTCTAAATGGTTCCCTATTTATGATGCAAATAATTATACAAATAAATATGCATATTTAATGTATTTCCCAATTTCTAAGCTGTACTTTCCCATATTTTCATATTTCTGAAATTTAGATGCAATTTTATAATCAATGATTAAATGTAATAAAGTGTTTCTCTTCTCCCATGAAACAGCCATAATTAAATAAAGTCTGTTGGGAGAAAGATTTTTAATTACACTTTTAATTTTTAGATAATTGTAAATTTATACATAGTTGTAAGAAGTAATACAAAAAGACATATCCTTTACCCAATTTCCCCTAAGGGTAACATCCTACAAACTTGTAATACAGAACCACAACCAGCGTACTGATATTGATACAGAGCATTTCCAACATCATAGGATATCCCATCCTGTCCTTTTATAATCATACCCACCTTCCTCTTACCCCCTCACCCCACTTACTCTGTTGCCCTGGTAGCCACATATGTTCTTTATTTCTATAATTTTGTGATATGAAGAATGTTTCAAAAAAAGAAATCATACACTGTAAATTTTTGGCTTTTTTCATTCAGCATAATTCTCTGGTGATTCATCCAGCTTTTGCATGTATTCATAAAGTGTTCTTTTTTTATTGTTGAGTAATATTCCACAACATAGATGTACTCAATTTTTATTTTTTTATTTTTTATTTTTTTAAGACAGGGTTTCACCATGTTGGTCAGGCTGGTCTTGAACTCCTGACCTCGGGTAATCCACCCGCCTTGGCCTCCAAAGTGCTTGGATTACAGGGGTGAGCCACCACGCCTGGCCAGATGTACTCAATTTTTAAACTATTAACTCATTGAAGTATATCTGGATTGCTTCCAGTTTTTGGTATTACAAATAAAGCTGCTATAAATATTCATGTACAGATTTTTGTGTGAATATGTCTTCGTTTGTCTGAGATAAATGCCCAGGGGTGCAATTGCTGGGTTGTAGGGTAGTCACATGTTTAGTTTTTTAAAAAATTGCCAATTGTCAGAGTGGCTGTCCTATTTTACTTTCTACTAGCAATGTATGAGTGATCTGGTTTTTCTGCATCCTTAGCAGCATTTGGTATTATGTTTTGTTTCAGCCATTCTTACTAGTAAGTGAATTTCTTTAATAGTTATAGTACTCTTATTCTTTTTTTTTTTTTTTTTTGAGACAGGGTCCCACTCTGTTGCCCAGGCTGGAGTGTAGTGGTGCAATCACAGCTCACTGCAGTTCGACCTCCCAGGCTCAAGCCATGCTCCCACCTCAGCCTTTTAACTAGCTGGGACTTCAGGTGTACATTACTACGCTTGACTAATTTTAAAATTTTTTTGTAGAGATGGGGTCTTACTTTTACTTCAGGCTGGCTGTGAACTAACTCCTGGGCTCAAGTGATCCTCCTGCCTTAACCTTCCAAAGTGCTGGGATTACAAGTGCTCTTCAAATTATCTATTTCATATTGGGTGACATGTGGATGCATTTTTCAAAGAATTGGTCTATTTAAACCAATTGTCAAATTCACGTGTATAGAGTTGTTTTTAGTATTCCTTTATGATCCTTTAGATGTCTGCAGCATCTATAGTGGTATCTCCTATTTCATTCCTGATATTAGAAAGTTGTGTCTTTTATCTTTCTTCTCTATCTGTCTTGCTAGAGGTTTATCAGTTTTACTGATCTTTTCAAAGAACTAGCTCTTAGTTTTGTTAATTTTCTCTATTGTTTTTCATTTTCATTGATTTTTGCCCTTTGTTGTAATATTTCCTTCCTTTGCTTTGTGTTTATTTTGGTCTGCTTTATCTAGGTTCTTGAATGTGAGCTCAGATTATTGATCTGAGAATTTTCTTCTTTTGTAATATGTGTTTTAGTGTTATAAATTTCCCTGAGAGACATTTTATATTGCATAGAGAAAGCCTTAGTGTACCTGCTATGTTTATAGCTACCTACCGAGGAATTCAATTCAACAAATATTTATGGAGTGCTTGTGCCAGGTGCTGTTCTAAATCCTTGGTATATCAGGGAACAAAGAAGACAAAGATCTCTATCTTTGTGGAGCTTATATTCTAGCAGGGAGAAATAAGCAATAATTAGTAAGCAAAAGGTATATAATATGTTAGAAAATGATAAGTGCAAGGACAAAAAGTAAAGCAGGGGCAAGAAAGAATGAATCTGTGGGGAACTATAGTATTTATTACCACAGCATTTACTGTATGGCATTTATCCATCAGAGTTGTAGAATAAAATAAATTATCAGGCAAGCCTTGTGGAGAAGGTGAAATTTGAATAAGGATCTAAAGGAATTAGGGAAGTTAATCAAGTCATTATATGTAAGATTTTTTGTTTCAGACAGATCGGGCACCTGGAGCAAAGGCCCCATGGTGGCAACATGCCTGGATATCTGAGGAAAAGCAAGGCCAGTGTGGCTGGAGTGGGGTAAGCAAGGGGAAAATAGTAAAGATGGAGTCAGAGGTAATGGAGCTAGGGCTTTGGCTTTGACCCTGAGTGAAATGGGGAGCCAGTAGTATATGTGAAGCAAAGGAATGACATGAAATGACTCAGGCTTTAAAATAATCACTCTGGCTGTTATATTGGGAATAGACTACGATTAGAAGTAGATGACCTCCTAAGCTACTGGCGTAAAGCAAGTGAAAGGCAGTGTGGCTTGGAGCAGAGGGGTAGAAGTGGGAGCAGTGAGAAGTGCCTATATTCTAAGTATATTTTGAGGGTAGAGCTAATAGGATTTCTTCGTAGTTGGACATGAGGTGTTAGAAAAAGAGAAGGGCTTGGATAATCAGCTTGATGTAAATCCTTCAACATAAGTGGCCACGTACAATACCATATGCACACCTCCAACCCCTACAACTCTGCTTACTGCTTGTTAGGCTATGGCAGGCCCTTACCTAGGTGCAGCTGATCAGTAGGCTGGACATTGGCCTATAGGGCATCTTGACATGAAAGTTCTGCCCAAACACATGGCAATTAACTATGTCAATAAGATATTTTCTTTCAGTAATCAGAACTGGAGAGACACGAGGAAAAATTCATCAGTGAATGCAAGCTGAAAGATGCAGAGTGAAGCCGGTATTTAGACTTCATGAGTAAGCAGGAACCATGAATAAATAGGAGCACTGAGCAAACAAAAACCATGAGGCAGCGAAAAGATACACAGAATAACAACAGAAATGATAGAAGATAACCAAGACAGAGCAAATCCTCAGGAGAGAGTCAATGGCCAGGTCTAGCTCACAGGCCAATTCTGAAGACACTCAGTTCCTCTGTTACCAGTACTGGGAGAATGGTGCCAGACAGGCAAAAACAATAGGTGTGCACTAGACATGTACAGTCAGGCTGGAATCAGTGCCATGAAAGCCAGAACCACATAAAAGTCAAAATTATGAGGGTGCAAGAAAGCCAGGGAAAGCACAGGAAACTTGTCTGCTGAGAGAAGCGGAAAAGTGTAGCTAGCAGATGCTCAGAGAGGCACAGATGGTAGAGAATGCAGCCACGTGAGAATTGGGACTTCTTCCTGTTTCAGTCCCATTGCAGGGTGGCCTAGCTATGCTGAACCCTGCACTTTGGTGCCTCAAGAAATTGCCTCTTGTATCTGTTCACAGCACCTTCTTTTCTATTTGAGCTAGTGTGAGTAGTTTTTGGTCTATGCTCCCAGGATAAAGATGAGACATTTCGCTGGAAGTTTCTCGATATCTACTTATCTCTCAGATTTGAGCATGGCAAAGGTACAGGAAGTGAAAGTGTAAATATCTAGTATAAAGAACTAACTGTAACCTTGCAAGGCATTTTACATACCTTCTTTCATTTAATCTGTAGTGTGAGGGAGGTATCATTACTAAGGCTCACAGAAACTTAGCACAGTTCATCCTCATTATTCATGAATGGATTTGCCTACTTGCTAAAAATTTATTTGTAGGCCCAAATCAGTACTCATAGAACTTCTGTGGTCATTTATGGATATGCACAGATCTGTGACAAATTTGAGTTGTCTAACATGAATATTCCCAACTGTAGTTGAACAAAGCCATGCCTTGCCTTCTTGTTTCATCTCTTATACTGTAAATACACTTTTTGCAGTCTATTTAGTGTCATGTTTTTTGCAATTTTGTGTTTTTCAGTGATTTTGCTGTTTACAATGATCCCCAATAATAGTGCTGCAGTGCTGTCTGGTGTTCCTGAGAGCAAGAAGGCTGCGATGTGCCTTGCAGAGAAAACGTGTGTTAGATAAGCTTCATTCAGGTATGAAATATGGCCCTGTCGACTGTGAATTCAGTGTTAATGAATCAACAATATGTATTAAATAAGGTTTCTTTAAACAGAAACACACATAAAACTAGGTTATGTATTGACTGGTTGATGAAAATGTGACCAAAGGCTTGCAGGAACCTAACCTTGTATTTCCCCTGTAACAGCTCATAGCAAATGCTAAGTCAGTGCTTGAGGAGATTTGATAGAATATAACTACCATAAAAGAGAATGAGAATGAACTGTAACATGTCTAGGATCAGGCAATCTGTAGAAGAGTGGAGTGTCCAGCTCCAAAGCCATGCCTTTCTGATTCTGGGCACCCTGTGCTCATTCCACCACACCATGCTACCTTTCAGAAGAGAAAGAAAACTCCTTTGTTCAGCTTCCACTACACCTTCCACTGGATAATGCTTCCTTCCCTAGAGCTGGTTGCCTAGTTGGAAAATGAGCAGGTATGAAACAATTGTGAAAAATGTAAGATAGTCTACATTAGGGCTGGGATAGTAATGTGTGCCACATTTGCCCTCATTCATCCCTTAAATGTATGTGGCCAATACTGCTAATCTATCATAGCTTCTTTTCCTGCTGAACTCAGATGGAACTTCACTGTCCTCAACCCAGGACTCTAAACCACAACTGCCTCTCAGTCAGAATTGGCATCTAAGATGAAACCTTTATCTTCCTTGCATAAGTGTCCTTACAAAATCAAGCATACACCTGGAAGATCTGAGTTGCCAGGCTTAAGGAACTTTAGAGTTTAAGGAAATTTATTTGTCTGTTTCGAAGCCTATATCCTCTTGGGGAGCTCTTAGTGTCCTGGCTGGTAGTAGCTCTTAGTGTCTTGTTTTAGTGGTAGCTCTTAGTGTCTTGGCTGACTTTGCTTTGCAAAGGCTTTATGGAATCCTTTGTATAAGACTTTGCTCCTATAAGATTCACTGTAGTGGGGACATCTTTTTTGTCCATCTCTGAATCTCACCTGTGCCTAGAGCCCTGATTGGCATGGAATTGATGCTCAATGATGTTTGCTGAATAAATGCTTAGGCACCTAGATCAACACCTGTCTTCTCCAGGGAGAAAGAGCTCTCAGATAGGCCAAAAACAGAAAGGAATTCTTAAGGGCACACAGGAGGCCAGCACAGCTAGGGGTAGAGCTCTTTAAAGTAGGCAGTCAAGAGATTATAAATGAAACTGAACCAGACAAGCATTCTATTGACTCTTCCTGCTCCTTTCATTTTCTCCTATGGTTTACCTCTTTACCTCTGCTAAGATGGACCTAGGAATCCTAGGAAAAAATGGGGTGGAGGCACAAAGGGAAGAGGAGGCATGAGGTACACTGCTTAAGCTGGGATCTAGTCTTGGCTCTAAACTAAAGGTCCCTGAGTTTCAGGTTCTACACCTGCTTAGCACCAGTGCTCCTCAGTCTCAGATAGCTCTGAACTCTTACTCTTCTATCTGCCCAGCCCATTCCTCTTACTTCACCCTATCTCCCTTTCATTTCTTTTCTCCATCAGTCATAGCAATGGAGGTTTGAGAGGAAAAAAGGAAGAGGGGATGGGAAGCTAGAGCAGAAAGAGATGGATACATTTGACTGGGAGCCTAAGCAGAGAATGTCACTTAGTAGGCCAATGTGGCATGGAAGTCAGAATTGAAAGAATGTTGTTAGATTTCTGAACCATGTTTGTTATTTTATTATTGGAGGTTATTTTTCAGTTCAAATCCTGCTCTTGTGTTAGGAGAACTACAGGAAGCTGGAGACTGTCAGTCTGCAGCTGGTTCTGAAGAAGTAGTATAGTACTTAAGGCAGTGGAAGGTAGTGGTGAAAGTGCATAAGGGGACTTTTGTGGTAAGATTGGGCTAGGTTACCACTTACTAGCTTTATGATTTAGGGTAGACTCCTTAATCACTGTGGATTTTAGTTCTTTTATCTGTAGCATGTTCTTTATGGGATCATGATGATTAAAAGAAATGAGGTTTATAAAGATTTTTGTGAAGTGTGTTTATAAAACTCAAATGGTATTTGTTATTATTATTGGTAATACTATCATCTCATGGTATTTACTTGCAAGTGGTGAGGGCTTTCCTTTTCTTCTTAGCTCTGAGAAAGAAAGCAAAATAAATTGAATTTCCAATAACTTATAAGAGGAAGACAGGTACTCATAGAAACCTGTGACTCTACGTCCAAGAAGCAAACCTGGTAATGTTAGGAAGCCTGCCGTCTTCCCCATCAGGGACTACAGTGGAGGCTTGGGAGACCATTAGTTCCTAAAAACATGTGGTGACTGACTAGGAAAAAACTTTACTTTGGGAAAGTTTGCTTTCATTGCCTGCTTCCCACCTCTGCAGGCCTGGAGGGTAAGGAGTGGCCATCCCCACCTTAACCAAGAAACAAACCAATAAGCCAGATAGATGGTTATTAAGGTATTTCAAGCCTTGACTTACTTAGCTCTGTGTTCCCAGCTTCTTGGATAGTTTCTCACAGCTGGATACATTGATACACTGCTCTCCACCCATACCCACACTGTCCTGTGTCGTGACCCAGTGTTTTACCATCACCCATTATATTTGTTTTCTATTGCTGCTATAACAAATTATCACAAAGTTGGTGGCTTAAACAACATAAGTTTATCATCTTACAGTTTTGGAGGTCAGAAGACCAAATGAGTAGCCTTCAACTAAAAATCAAGGTGTTACCGCATGTTCTCACTCATAGGCAGGTGTTGAACAATGAGAACACATGGACACAGGGAGGGGAACATCACACACTGGGGTCTGTCGGGGGGAACTAGGGGAGGGACAGCGGGGGGTGGGGAATTGGGAAGGGATAACCTGGAGAAAAATGCCAGATATAGGTGATGGGGAGGAAGGCAGTAAACCACATTGTCATGTATGTATCTATTGCAACAATCCTGCATGCTCTTCACATGTACCCCAAAACCTAAAATGCAATAAAATATATATATATGTATATATATATAAAAATTAAGGTGTTAGATGCCAGGTGCAGTGGCTCACGCCTGTAATTGCAGCACTTTGGGAGGCCAAGGCAGGCAGATTGCTTGAGGCTAGGAGTTCGAAATCAGCTTGGCCAACATGGTGAAACCCCATCTCTACTAAAAAATACAAAAATTAGCTGGGCATGATGGCTCATGCCTGTAGTCCCAGCTACTCAGGAGGCTAAGGCATAAGAATTGCTTCAACCCTGGAGGCAGAGATTGCAACGAGCTGAGATCATGCCACCGCACTCCAGCCTGGGCAACAGAGTGAGACTCTGTCTCAAAATAAATAAATAAATAATGATAATAAAAATTAAGGCATTGGCCAGGCTGTAATTCTAAGAGTCTCTGGAGGGGACAATCTATTTCTTTGCTTTCTCTAACTTGTAAGGGCCACCTTGGGTCATGGCTCCCTTCCAATCTTCAAAGCCGGTAATGGAGAGTTGAGACCTTACAATGAATCATTTCAACCCCTGCTTCCAATATTACATTTCCTTCTGTGATGGTATGAATGTGTCCCCTCAAAATTCATGTTGAAACTTAATCCGCATTGTGGTGGTGTGAAGAGGTAAAGCCTTTTGGGAAGTGACTATGTCATGAGGGCTCTGAACCTTTTAAAAGGGATGAAGAACAAGGCTAGGCATTTTCTTCTTTCCTTTTTTTTTTTTTAGACAGGGCCTCATTCTGTTGCTCAGGCTATGTTAGAATTGCAGTGGTGTGATCATAGTTCACTGCAACTTGAACTCCCAGACTCAAGCCATCCTCCCACTTCAGCCTCTTGAGTAGCTGGGACTAGAGGTGCATGCCACCATGGCTAGCTATGTTTTTATTTTTTCAGTAGAAATGAGGTCTCACTATGTTGCCCAGACTGGTCTCAAACTCCTGGGCTCAGGCGATCCTCTTGCCTTAGCCTCTCAAAGTGCTGAGATTACAGGCATAAGCCACTAGGTCCGGCTGCTTAGGCCCTTTTTGCCCTTCTGCCTTCTGCCATGTGAGGACACAGTGTTTGGCTCCTCCAAGATGCATTTCATTCCAAGATGGCAGCAGCAGGATGCCATCTTAAAAGCAGTAAATGGAGCCCTCCCCAGATGTCAAACCTGCTGACACCTTGATCTTAAACTTCCCAGCCTCCAGAATTGTAAGAAATAAATTTCTGTTCTATATAAATTACCCAGTCTCAAATACTTTGTTATAGTAGCACTAACAGATTAAGATACCTCTGACTTGTCTGCTTGCCTCTTATACAATTAAAGACCCTTGTGATTACACTGGGCTTGCCCAAATAATCCACAATAATCTTCTTATTTTAAGGTCCCCAGATTAGTAACCTTCATTCCATTTGCAACCCTTGCCTTAATTCCTCCTTGCCATGTAACATAACATACTCATAGGTTCTAGGGATTAGTACATGGATGTCTTGGGAGGGGTCATTATTCTGCTTTCCACAACCATTAGCCACTATGTCCTGCTCTTTAATTTTGGAATTAGAACTGAAACTAGTAAACTGCTTTAGTTAGTAGGCCTGACTGATCCTCTCTGTAATGGTGTCCACGAATCCTACACCTGAGGAAACTGCTCTCTGTTTGGCCTGATATCTCTCTCCTTCACCTGACCTTTATATAAAGTGATTCATAGTGCATTACACTGAGTATGAGAGTATTTTAATTGGTCTTCCCAAACAGATGAGTAGAAGAAATTATTCTTTATTTCTTTCACAATATTCAGATTTTTTTTTTTTTTTGTGACAGCTAGGTTAATAGATCCAATTTTTCTTTAATGCAATTTTCAAATATAAAAGGCCTGTAATCCCAGCTACTTGGGAGGCTGAGGCAGGAGAATTGCTTGAACCCAGAAGGTGGAGGTTGCAGTGAGCTGAGATTGTGCCAACAGGGCGAGACTCATTCAAAAAAAAAAAAAAAAAAGGGAGGTATCACTGTGGTTGGCCTCTCCCGACAGATTTGTCAAAAGCAGAGTTTTTGCTCTTCCCCTCTGACTCTTATAAAAGGTCCCATTTTCTGACTACAGTTGCTGATATTCTGTCTCTAAATCTTCAAGGCAGGTCACCTGGTACAGAAAGCACAAGAGATCTAGGATAGTTAAGTCAAAAACCAAATACAGTAAAATGTTAATTGTTGAATCTAGCTGTGAGATATATGGCTTTTCACCATACAAATCTTTCAACCTTTTTTGGGTAAATGTTTGAAATTTTTCATAATAAAATGTTGGGGAAAAAAAAAAAAAGCCTGTCTGTCCATGCTATATCACAGCGTTATCTGATAGTACTTTCGTTAACTCAATTAATGCCTGGGGACAGTTTATACAAACTACAGTAATCATTAGCTACCAGTTCCTGAATACTCAGAAGTGACCTGTACTTTTTAAAGATGCATTTATAAAGGCACACTCCTTGATAGTTTGGCTCTGTGTCCCCACCTAAATTTCATGCCAAATTTTAATACCCAATGTTGGAGATGGGGCCTGGTGGGAGGTGATTGGATCATCAGGGCAGGTTTCCCCTTTGGAGCTGTTCTTGTGATAGTGAGTGAGTTGTCATAAGATTTGATTGTTTAAAAGTGTGTAGCACCTCCCCACTCTCTCTCTTCCTCTTGCTCCAGCCATGTAAGATGTGCCTGTTTCCTCTTTGTCTTCTACCATGATTGTAAGTTTCTTGAGGCCTCCCCAGCCATGCTTGCTGTAAAGCCTGTGAATCCTCTTTTCTTTATGAGTTAAACCTCTTTTCTTTATAAGTATCCAGTCTCAGGTATTTATTAAATAGCGGTGTGAGAAATGACTAATACAGAAAATTGGTACCTAGGAGTGGGGCATTGCTATAAAGGTACCTGAAAATGTGAAAGCAGCTTTGGAACTGGGTAATAGGCAGAGGTTAGAACAATTTGGAGGGCTCAGAAGAAGACAGGAAAATGAGGGAAAGTTTGAAACTTTCTAGACCTGATGAATGGTTTTCACCAAAATGCTGATAATGCTGATAGTAATATGGACAGAGACGGCCAGGGTGATGAGGTCTCATGAAGATGAGGAACTTATTGAGAACTGGAGCAAAGGTCACTTTTGTTATGCATTAGCAAAGAACCTGGTGGTAGTGTGCCTCTGCTCTAGACATCTGTGGCACTTTGAATTTGAGAGAGATGATTTAGAGTATCTTACAGAATACTTTTTTTTTTTTTTGAGATGGAGTCCAGTGGTGTGACCTCAGCAAACTGCAACTTCTGCCTCCCAGGTTTAAGTAATTCTTCTGCCTCAGCCTCCTGAGTATCTGGGATTACAGGCACCTGCCACCATGCCCAGCTAATTTTTTGTATTTTTAGTAGAGATGGGGTTTCACCACGCTGGCCAGGCTGGTCTTGAACTGCTGACATTGTGATTCACCTGCCTCAGCCTCCTAAAGTGCTGGATTACAGGCATGAGCCACTGCGCCCAGTGGCAGAAGAAATTTCTAAGCAGCAAAACATTCAAGAAGTGCCCTGGCTGCTTCTAAAAGCCTATGTTCCTATGCATGAACAAATAAATAATCTGAAACTAGAACTTACATTTAAAAGAGAAGCAGAGTGTAAAAGTTTGGAAAATTCACAGCCTGGCCATGTGGTACAAAAGAAAAACCCATATTCTGGGAAGGAATTAAAGCAGGGCTGCAGAAGTTTGCATATCTCAAAGAGAGAGAAGTACTAATAGCCAAGACAATGGGGCAAAGATCCCGAAGACATTTCAGAGAACTTCAGGACAGCCTCTCTTATCACAAGCCCAGAGGCCTAGGAGGGAAAAATGATTTTGTGGGTCAGGCCGAGGGCACACTGTTCCCTACATCCCAACCACTCCAGCTCCAGATGTGGCTCAAAGTGGCCCAGGTAGTTGGGCTGCTGCTTCAGAAGATGTAAGCCATAAGCCTTGGTGGCTTTCACATGGTATTAAGCCTGCAGGTACACAGAGTACAAGAGTTGAGGGTTGGAAGCCCCTGCTTAGATTTCAGAAGATGTATGGTGACATGGTTTGGCTGTGTCCTCACCCAAATCTCATCTTGAATTGTAGTTCCCATAATCCCCATGTGTTGTGGGAGAGACTCAGTGGGAGGAATTGAATCATGGGGGCAGTTACCCCCATGCTGTTCTTGTGATTTGTGAGTTCTCACGAGATCCAATGGTTTTAAAAGGGGTTTTTCCTCCTTTGGTTGGCACTTCTCTCTCCTGCCACCATGTGAAGAAGGACATGTTTGCTTCCCCTTCTACCATTACTGTAAGTTTCCTGTGTCCTCCCTAGCCATGCAGAACTGTGAGTCAATTAAACCTCTTTCCTTTATAAATTAGCCAGTCTTGGGTATTATCTTTGCAGCAATGTGAGAATGGACTAATATAGTAAATGAGTACTGGTAGAGTGGGATGCTGCTATAAGGATACTCAAAAATGTATAAGTGATTTTGGAGCTGGGTAGCAGGCAGAGGTTGGAACAATTTGGAGGGCTCAGAAGAAGATAGGAAAATGTGGGAAAGTTTAGAACTTCCTAGAGACTTGTTGAATGGCTTTGACCAAAATGCTGATAGTGACACGGACAATGAAGTCCAGGCTGAGGTGATCTCATATGGAGATGAGAAACTTGTTGGAAACTAGATTAAAGGTGACTCTTGCTTTTCTTTAGCAAACAGACTGGTGGAATTTTGCCCATGCCTAGAGATCTGTGGAACTTTGAACTTGAGATAGATGATTTAGGATATCTGGCAGAAGAAATTTCTAAGCAGCAAAGAATTCAAGAGGAAGCAGAGCATAACAGTTTGAAAAATTTGCAGACTGACAATGTGGTAGAAAAGAAAAACCAATTTTCTGGGGAGTAACTCAAGGTGGGTGCAGAAATTTGCACAAGTAACGCAAGAAGCCAAATGTTAATTGCCAAGATAATGGGGAATATGTCTCCAGGGCATCTTAGAGACCTTGGTGGCAGTTCCTCTCATCACAGGCCTGGAGTCCTAGGAGGGAAAAATGGTTTTTGTGGGCAAGGCCCAGTGTCCCCCTGCTCTGTGCAGCCTCACAACATGGTGCCCTGTGTCTTAGCTGCTACAGCTCCAGCTGTGGTTAAAAGTGGGCAACATACAGCTCAGGCTATTGCTTCAGAGGGTGCAAGCCCCAAGACTTGGGGCTTTCATGTGGTGTTGGGCCTGCAGGTGCACAGACGTCAAGAATTGAGGTTTGTGAACCTCTACCTAGATTTCAGAAGATGTATGTAAATGTCTGCATGTCCAGGCAGAAATTTGCTGCACGGGTGGAGCCCTCATAAAGAACCTCTGCTAAGGAGATGTGAAAAGGAAATATGGAGTTGGAGCCCCCATACAGAGTCACCACTGGGGCACTGACCAGTAGAGCTGTGAGAAGAGGGCCACTGTCCTCTAGACCCAAGAATAGTAGATCCACCAACAGCTTGCATTGTGTGCCTGGAAAAGCCACAAACACTCAATGCCAGCCTGTGAAAGCAGCTGGAAGGGTGGGTGTACCCCACAAAGTCATAGAAGTGGAGCTTATCAAGGCCATAGGAGCCCACCTCTTGCATCAGTGTGATCTGGATGTGAGACATGAAGTCAAAACAGATCATTTTGGAACTTTAAGGTCTAATGATTGCCTTATTTGATTTCAAACTTGCATGGGGCCTGTAGCTCCTTTGTTTTGACCAATTTCTCCCATTTGGAATGGGTGTATTTACCCAATGCCTGTGCCCCCATTGTATCTAGAGAGTAATTAACTTGCTTTTGATTTTATGAGCTCATAGGCAGAAGAAACTTGCCTTGTCTCATATGAGACAAGACTTTGAACTTGGACTTTTGGGTTAATGCTGGAATGACTTAAGATGTTGGGGTACTGTTGGAAAGGCATGATTGTGTATTGAAATGTGAGGATATAGTATTTGGGAGAGGCCAGGGGCAGAATGAGATGGTTTGGCTGTGTTCCCACCCAAATCTCATCTTCAATTGTAGTTCCCATAATCCCTGCATGTTATGGGAAGGACCCAGTGACAGGTAATTGAATCATGGAGGCAGTTAACCCCATGGTGTTCTCATGATAATGAATTCTCATGAGAGCTGATGGTTTAATAAGGGACTTTTCCCCCTTTCATTGGCACTTCTCTCTCCTGCCATCATGTGAAGGAGGACATGTTTGCTTCTCCTTCTGCCATGATTATAAGTTTCCTGAGGCCTTTTCAGGTATGCAGAACTGTAAGTCAATTAAACCTCTTTCCTTTATAAATTATCCAGTCTCAGGTATTTCTTTATAGCAGCACGAGAGTAGACTAATACATATGAAAAAGCTTGGATGTCCAGGCAGAAGCCTGCCACAGAGGCAGAGCCCTCAGAGAGAACTGATGCTAGGGCAGTGTGGAGGGGAAATGTGGGCTTGGAATTCCCCCACAGACTCCTCACTGGTCACTTCCTATGGAGCTGTGAGAAGAGGCCAACTATCCTCCAGACCTCGGAATGGTAGATACACCAAAATCTTGCACCATGTACGTAGAAAAGCTGCAGGCACTCAATGCTAGCCCTTGAGAGAAGCCATGGGGGCTGAGTCCTGCAAAGCCACAGCGATGGAGCTGCCCAAGGCCTTGGGAGCCCACCCCTTGCATCAGCATGCTCTGGATGTGAGACATGGAGTCAAAGGGGATTATTCTGGAGCTTTTAGATTTAATGAATGCCCTGTCGGATTTTGGGCTTGCACAGGGCCCCTTTCTTTGGGTTGATTTCTCCCTTTTGGAATGGGAGAATTTACCCAATGACTATACTCCCACTGTATTTTGGAAGTAACTAACTTGTTTTTGATTTTATAGGCTCATAGGTGGAAGGGACTAGCCTTGTCAAAGATGAGACTTTTGACTTTGGACTTTTGAGTTAACACTGGAATAAGTTAAGACTTTGGAGGACTACTGCAGAGGCATAATTTTATTTTAAAATATCAGAAGGACATGAAATTTGGGAGAGGTCAGGGGAGAATGATATGATTTGGGTCTGTGTCTCTGCCAAAATCTCATGTTGAATTGTAATCCCCAATGTTGGAGGTGGGACCTGGTGGGAGGTAATTGGATCATGAGGGCGGATTTCCCCTTTTGTGCTGTTCTCATGATAGTGGGTGAGTTATCATAGATCGGTTGTTTAAAAGTGTGTAGCACCTCCTCCGTCTCTCTCTCTTCCTCCTACTCTGGCTACATAAGATGCTTCTGCTTCCCCTTTACCTTCTGTCATTATTGTAAATTTCCCGAGGCCACCCCAGCCATGATTTCTGTACAGCCTGTGGAACTATGAGTCAGTTAAACCTCTTTTTAAAATAAATTATCTAGTCTTAGGTATTTCCTTATAGAAGTGCGAGAACTAATTCACTCATATACACATATGGTGGTCAGTGTAGTGGGAAAAAGAGTTTAGACATCTGTTAAAGATGTCATCTTATTTTAAGGGAAGGAAAAGAAGAAAAGAGCTAATACTTACTGAGAATCTGCTCAATAAATATTATATTCATAAACTACCTTCAACACTCATGACATTGCAGGAGAGTAGTTTTTTTCAATTGAGACGCAAGGTCATATGTCTAATAGGACATAGAGCTCAGCACTGGACGTCTGGCTTGTTTGATTTCAAAGCTTTTTTCTTTCACCTTCACCTGACCAACTTTTAAAGGAAGAGAATGGGCTAGAACAAGGATGTTCAAACTGAGACCAGTGGAACTAGCCCTAGAGTTCTATAGTGGTACCTCTAGGGACTCCTCACACGGTAGTAAAAGTGTTTGGCAAGAGGCAAGCTTAGTGGACTGGCTTTAGGCCCCTCTCACATTCAAGACTGTTACCCAGTTTTACATATTGGGATGCAATATAATATTTCTATAGAAAAAAAGATGAGGTAAGGTCCTGCTAAAAATAGCCATTTAAAGGCCATTAGATTGGAATCTGAACCATCATAGTCCTGTGATTCTGCAAAGTCTGTCCTAGTTGTCCCCAGTTAATTAATCAATTTTTCCAATGCCTTGATTATTCACTGGATGTACATTAGGGGTTCTGGTAGGAATGGTGCTCCCTAGAGACAAAGAGATCACATAATGCATATCAGTTAGTGGATGGTGCTGCAATTACTAAGATAGAAATGAAACAATATTCTCCAGGCACTTGTCTGCACCACAGAGAGAATGTGAGCCATAGCAGAGGAGAGGTCAGACTCATGTTGGAGATGGTGCTGATCAGGGCCTAGACAGGGGAAGTTACAACAGAAAAGGAAACCCTCACAGTGATGAATGGGATATGAGGAGGTATACAGATATTTTGAGAATTATCCCTTCCAGAAACTATGTCTAGTTAGGATATTAGTGTGCTCCCTTCTAAGAGTCTGCCTTGCCATGTTACTGATTGGCTCATAGTGAGTCAATGTGACATTCTCTAAGCAAACAAAGTCCCATTAAAGTATCACTTATTTACATATATAGGAGAGATAACTTTGAAAATTTAAAGTTACCTCATAGGGTACAATGTCTGGGTGAGTCACCATCTTAACAAAGAGTAAAATGAAAGCCACATCTTCTATTCATTTAGGGGACCACTCTTGTCCCTGCTTTCCCAAGTTGCTCCTGAGTAATACCTCAAGGAAGAATGTTTTAAAATAGCCAGCATTTATTGATAGGGCACTTCAATCCTTTCAAAAAATAACTTATGTAACAGAGTTTCAAATTGTCCCCAAAGTCCACTTTACCCCTCCTCTATAGTAATAGGTTTCCTACTTTTTAGCAATGCACAAGGCTGCCTGGAATTTCCTATCCTCTCTTGCAGGAAAGTGTGACTAAGTCTTTGACAATGAGATGTAAGCAGAAGTACTGTATGAAAGCTCTGGCAACTTTCACCCAAAGCTAGATGGTATATGGCCTTTGTCTCTTCTTCATCCCTTCCTCTATCCTGCTTCCTGGAACACAGATGTGATTGATGGCTGCTGCTTTAGTCACCATCTTGGTCCTGGAGGGCGAGGGCCACATACAAGGAATGGAGTGCAGTGAGGTACGCCTGGACCCCTGAGTGCATGGTAGAGAAGCTCTGGACTTCCTACCTTCAGGACTTCTATGTGAGAGAAAAATAAACTATATTGTTAAGCTTCTTACATTGTGTTTCTGCTTTTCACAGCCAATATTAATATAAACTAATATACCCTATATGTTAGATACTATATTATTTTAATTTTTCAAGTAAGAACACTGTGGGATGGCCATATTAAGCCATTTGCCAAGGTCTTCCATCTAGTAGACGAAGGAGTCAGGATCTGAACCCTGATTTTTACCAAAGACCATGGATCTTCTTCTCTCTCAGTGTTCACCCTCACACAATGAGGGTGCTGTTTTTTGACCTTCTGTGGCTGGTAAGAAGCCTTTCACCAAAGCCCTCTGGCATTATCTGGTCATGAGACAACAGTGTCTAACTTGCTCCTCCATCACCTGTTTCAAAAACAAAAGTTATGAGCACCAGGGTCATGGTGAGTGTCCATTGCTTATCACCTTGAGAGTTCTGGGTATCACTGTCATCACCAAAAGGCTGATAAGTGCTTCCACACTCTTGAGAAAAACTCAATCATGTGAAGGCTAATGCCATTTGGCTATTTTAATCTTCATCCATTTTATTGCTTTACTACCAGCTTCCTGATCATCTCACCCATTCATTGAAGACTTACATCTGGCTCACAGTGCTCGTGTTTACCTCAAACCTTGCCATCATCTCAGAAAATGTCACTGTGCAGCTAACAATTGGCTCCTCAGTTCCTTGACCTTCTCATTTCCCAGAAAAACAAGAATAAGAGCTCACACTTGCTACATGCCAGTCACTGTTCTAAGAAATCAGTATATTATTTATTAACTTATTTGATTTCATGACAGCCCTATAAGATAGGTCACTATTATTATCTTCATTTTACAGATGGAAAAACAATTAAGTAATCTGCTCATGGTTGTGCTGCCATTAAGCAGTGAAGGCAGGATCTAAACTTAGGTACTCCAGTCTCATAAAGAATATGCTTTAATACTACTACAAATTCTCTCCTTCCAATGATGATCTTCCCTCCATTCTACTTCTGCTATCCACTTCTACTGTCATACCGTGAACGCTTATATCACCTCAACCTGCCTCATCTTCAAATCACTAATGCAGGCATCTCACCCTCTGACTAACTTCCTGTCTTTCCAGAGGAGTTATAAGAACAACAATAAAAGTAATAGTTATAATAGCGTTTATATAGTCTAAGTGCTCTTCGCAAGTTAACTTATTTATTTCTCACAATTCTCTGGCAAAGGTAGGTATTATTACAACTGTTTTACAGATGAGGAAATTGAGACAAAGGAGGTTAAGTGCCATGACCAAGGCCACACAGCTTATGAGTGGCAAAGCCAGAATTTGAACCCAGACAGTCAAGGCTCCATCCTTATCTATTGTGTTAAAAATCATAAGCCTGGAGTTGTGGGAAAAATCATTATCCCACTTAGGGGTTAAAAAAAAATCCATGCCTACCGCACGTTCTGAAAATATGTTTGTTTGAAAGAGCTTCTAACATGATTTACATATTCACTCATGTTGAGAACCACAAATTAGATAATTTAAGTAGCCTTCCAATCTGGTGTTCTGGTCAAGTTTAACTCTATTGTTTGTTGTCCTGTTGGCCTTGGTTAGAATTGCTTCACACAAACAGGACAGGGCTGGGCTTGAGAGTGTCAGCATCATGACTTGTCTGGTGAAATGAAAAAAGCGTCATTGTCAATAGCTTGGAGGGGCTGGAGCAAGCAGGGATGGACACACTTTTTGATACATGCATGATACCTGATATGTTATTACTCGTGTTCATCTGATTTAATCCCATAGGTGGGAAGAAGACTAATTAGCTGGGGATAGCTCAGGGTAGCAGTTTGCAACTCATAAATGTGATGCCTTCTACCAAAAGAAGAAAGCAGAATGAGAAAAGGAAAGTAAAGAAGGTATTCTTGGCATGGGTCCAGGGGAAAAGCAGTCTGGCTGAAACCATTCACTTTCGTCAGTCAGGAAGCAGCAATCTACATAAACAGGAAGTACAGAAGGTTGCAGGAGAGGGGCAGTGGTTAGTTGGTGAGAAACAAGAGCCGATACCAGATGGGTGTAAGTGGTTACATGTAAAAGAGATTCTGACAGAGGCCCAGGCGTTGCATGTTAATTATCCTGGCCTTTTCATGGGAGAGCTTGTTTCACCAGAGTGTCTATGCAACATGTGTTGAGTCCTATTCTCAGACAGGTAAGTCTTTGAGAGCCTGGTTTTTGCGAGTTATCTGCTGGGCAGTTTTATTTTATCTCATTGAATCATCTAAACGTTCTGTGAGGATGGGATTAGGTGAAGAAACCAGCTCAAAGGGATTAAGTTACCTGGCCTAAATTAATTTACATCATACTAGTATACAACACTCTGGAAATTGTCTCTTCTCTGAAAAGTAACTGTTAGGCATAACTCATTAGAAAGAAGGCATATTGGCTTTCTAGAGATGCCATAACAAATTACTACAATCCTTGCGACTTAAAACAACATAAATCTATCCTCTTACCATTTTAGAGGCCAGAAATCTGAAATCAAGGTATTGGCAGGGCCATGATCCTTCTGAAGTTTCTAGAAGAGAATACTTCCTTGTCTTGGCCAGCTTCTGATATCTCCAGGCATTCTTTGGCTTCTAGCTACATAATTCCCATCTCTGCCTCCATCTTCATATGGCCTTTCCTCTTTGTCCTTGTCTTTTACTCTTCTAAGTATATTAGTAATTGGATTTAAAGTCCATCTGGATGATCTCATTTCAAGATCCTTAACTTAATTACAGCTGCAAAGACCTTTTTTCCAAATAAGGTAACATTAACAGGGGCCAAGTATTAGGACATGGACACATCCTTTTTGGGGCCAACTTTTGACCAACTATAAGAGGTATCACAATTAAAATATAAATGCAGATTTCATAGTATTTTAGTAACAACTGAGGAATTGAGAGGAATATGTCTTGATTAGAGTTTCCATGTCTACATCTCTATTCTTTAAAGGAATAAACTTTTACAAAATGCTAGTTCCCCTAGTAACCTTTGGCCTATTAGAATTTCAGAGCAAGAGGGGAGTCTGATGCAAAGGCACATGTACTTTGAAAATGCTCTCCAAGTGAACATGATATATCCTTCCTACAATGTACACACCCACATGTGTTTGAGAATTGCTTCTCTGAGGGAATGCCATTCCCAGGCTGACGGATGGGTAAGAGAGGCCTTCAAGGTATATTGATTCTGTGCTGAGGAAAGAGAGAGAAAAATCTATCTGTAGTGATCATGAAGGCCACAGATTGGGTTGATCTGAAGAACCTCAAATCCAAAGAGCAGGGCTAGAATGAAAGATCGGATTACTACAAGAAAGTGACACTGCTGTTCATGTGATCTCTCTATATTACAAATGTAATCATGCTTGAGATCACTCTTGCTTGAGATCTGTCATTGGCTCTCTATGAATAATGGATGAATTTCAGAGTCCAGAACACAACACACAAAAGATTTCACAAGCTGGCCTCTACCTACTCTTTCAGACTCCTCTCTCACCACTCTCCCTCAAAGACTGTGTGCTTCTGCCATACTAAAATTCTTGCTATTTTTCAAACACGTCTTATCCTTTATTGCTTTTCTAGCCTTGAACATGCTGTTCCATCTGCTTGGAATGCTCTTCTCTGCTGGATAATTCCTACTATGTCTCAAGACCACTTTTCCTGCCACTCTATCTTCAATACTGCATTATTTTCTTCAATGAGTTGCCATCTGCCTCTCCTGTGATTCCAAGTCACTCCATTCATGAGAACTGTTGGCCTTGTGTCCCATCTTAACTTCCCCCCAGGCCAATACAATACTCTGAGAGCTTTTAGAAAGACAAAACTGTGTCATACTCATCCCTAAATCTCCAGTGCCTAGTAAGTGCTTAATAAACGTTTGCTAAAAAATGAAAGAATCAGATCATTATGGCTTCATGTCTGAAATACATACTTGGTTTTGTGATAGTGGGATCCAGGCTTTAGATCTTAAGGCTACCAGACTGGAGCCATAGGCAGAGAAGAACACAAGGGAGTAAGTCTGGAAAAGGCACAAGAAGACAGAATTATAGGAAACTGAGAGGTTATCCAGTTTAGAGGCATAAGGGAGGTTGTTTAAGAAGATTAGGAGCCCTCAGTTTATTCTCCCATCTTCAGCATGAAAACTACTGAAGTGGAATCGTGTTGGGATTCCCCTTAATACCAGTGACAACACATCAGGAGTGGTGGGTGAACTACAGATAGAAAGTGTCATACTGACACCAGGGAGTTATGTAGTTATGGGATGAATTAAGGGAAAGAGGACAAAGGGAAGCATGTATGAGAGAACCTTTAGTAACTTCCTGAATAAGAGAAGAGGGATTTGATGTTGGGCCCCATTGGCTGGTGTACATATACTGGCTGCTGAATGGTCTATTATATTCTTGGTAGCTGTCATTCTCAGCCAGTTCTGACAAAAGTTAACTATATTGCCCAGCCATGCACTTGTCCTAAGGGCATCTGATTCATAGGCTGGCAACATCTAATAAAATCTTGGTATAAGAGCTTTTCTTAAAATGATGTTAGTAACATCTGAATCAGTTGGCTCAAGCAGCACAGTATAAAGTTAGAAATCCATGATCTAAAACCAGAGTGTACACCAATTGGACAAGTTACTTAACGTCTATGTGCCTTCAATTTCCTTTTTAGTAAAACAGGTATGATAATACCAGTACATACTTTGTGAGGTTGCTTTTGAGATTCAAATGGGTTAATACGAGTAAAACCCTTAATAAGAGTGATCAATAGTGTTATCTGTTTTATAACTATTCAGAGGCAAATATACTAAAAATCCCCTTCTGAGTTGAAATAATAGTAATTATTTTTCTAGCATATAAGGACCTGTATTAGTCAAGACTCAGTTGCAAGTGCCAGAAACCCAACTTAAAATAGCTTAAGCAAAAAAGAGGTTTTTATTGATTTGTCTATCTGAAAAGCCCAGGATTATTTGTACTAACTTCAGGACAGTTTCAGAGTTGCAAAGTCACATTATTAAGATTTGGCTTCTGTTTATCTTTAGCTCTGCTTTCTTCTATAATAATTTTATTCTCAGGCAGTTTTCTCTTATAGAAGCAAGATGGCTGTTGGCAATGCCACACTTGCGTTTCCACACAACTTAGTAACTTTCAACTTAATAACCCTGGTAGAAGGTCCAGCAAAAAACTTTGCCCCGGATTCTTATTAGCCCAAATTGGATCACATACTTATTCCTGAACCCAGATCATGTGTCTACTGCTGAGTGAACAGAAAACCTTTCCACAAAGGCAAATCAAGGTTTGGTTACCTTGATTTGCAGAAGAAAGGCAATTGAGGCAGATAGGGATAAGTTCAGATTTTATGGACCCTGAAGCTTTAAAAGAAAAAACAAATTACAAACTTAAAAACAGGTATAAAAGTTGGTTTTATTTAGAATGAGAAAATAAATCCCAACAAATTATTGGACTCTTGGAGATTCAGGTTCACTTCTTAGATAGATTCTTAGATAGATTTAGACAATAAATGCTTGTTGATTGTAACCTGGCTTTCTCTCCCCACCTAGAATACTCCATAATTTCCAGCATTTCCCTGCACTTACAGGGACCCATGCAACTGAAGGCTTCTGAAGCTTAAGTTTTGTTAGTTTCACAATAAATCTCCCTTTGGACACAGGGCAAGCAAAAACAAAACAACAACCACCATAACAAAAACCCCAGCAAATGTCCACTTCACACACTTTTTTTTTTTTTTTTTTTGAGATGGAGTCTCGCTCTGTCACTATGTTGGAGTGCAGTGGTGTGATCTAAGCTCACTACAACTTCCGCCTCCCAGGTTCAAGCAATTCTCCTGCCTGAGCCTTTCAAGTAGCTGGGATTACAGGCACACGCTACCCTGCCCAGATAATTTTTTTTGTATTTTTTAGTAGAGACGGGGTTTCTCCATTTTGGCCAGGCTGGTTTTGAACTCCTGACCTCAAGTGATCTGCCCATCTCAGCCTTCCAAAGTGCTAGGATTATAGGCATCAACCACCGCCCCCAGCCTAATACACTTTTTAATAGTAGATTCCTTATTTTAAAGAATGGGCAACTGAATGTATATCCAAGTAATTCTGCTCAGGCCACCACGTCTGGAGAACTCTGGATCTTGGCAGTACAAATGATCATCATTTTGTACTTTGTGGCAATGGCCAAACCCAGCTGGATTTTTGCTACACTGATTTTAACAGCTCTGCACTCACGTAATTCGGTGCTTTAAAAGGCCATATTTTATTTGGCACTGATGTGTTCAACAAACTTACAGGGACCGTTGGCCCCAGGAGCCAAAAGCTGAACCTGTGCTGCTACAGTTCCTGGCCCTGTCCTTATTTCCTCTTTTTCTCTTCTGCTGTTTCTTCTTGTCTCACTTCTCTTCTTCCTCTTTGTTTTCTTCCACCTTTTCTTCTTCCTTCTCTTCTTCCCTGATTGTTTTGACAGATCATTGAGTTCAGACAGTACATTACACATGAGGCCTAAATTATGAATAAATTCCACTGACGTCAGGCCATTTGTACATCCAGTGAACTTGGCTCGATTTTTGGCATCTCTAAGCCATGTCCACTGGAGACGCAGACGAGCGCCTTCAGGGCAACAGAGGCATTCCAGATGGTGACGTTCAGATAGACTCCCCAGCACACTGCCTCCTATCCTGGCCAGTGCTCAGAATGCCATAGGCCACTCTCGGCACATCCCCACAGCTGCTGTTGACTCTTGGAAGGAGTGCAGCAAACATACTGTGACTTATCAGGGCAAACCTGCAGATGATTAACTCTGGGCCCATTATATGCTGCATTTCCACCCAAGTGGACTCCAGGCTGCGGGTAAAAGCAAGGTAGGAGAGAGGGCAGACAGAGTGAAACAACAGGAGTTTGGCAGCAACTGTAAATGTTTTCCCCCGTAAAGGAGACACAATAGTAGGGGAAAAATAGACGTTTAAAAATAGACAAACATAAGTTCAAGTTCCTGTTATTTCACTCATTACTTGTGTACATTTATTAGGTTGTGGTAGCTATTGGCCCAGCAGTTTTTCCCACACCCCTGCTTCTGAAAACAGCAGTGTCTTTTCATTTGGAGGACTCCTTTACTACTTCAGAAACTACCCCAACCCCGAGTTTCTCCCAGGGAATGATTATCACCAGCAGAGCCAATTACAGTTTCACAACGCCTTGGACACAGCAAAAAGCATGTGGCTAATGCCAGTCCACATAGTCCTTCTTTGAAAGTTTTTAAAAAAATTTTTTATATTGGATCAAAGCTATATAAGAATGTTAATACACCTTACAACTCCAAAATAAGGGAGAAAGGAAAATCTCTGTTACACCAGCTGGGAGAAACAGAGACATTCAAAGTCAAAAAGCCATGCCTTCACTTCTCCGAATCACTGCCACAGCTACCTAGATTTATGAAAGCAATGTAGGATTATACATATGTGAATTTTCCTGGCAGCTAAAAGTTATCCCTTCAGAGGTAAAAGGACCTCTTTTTTTTTTTTTTTAACCATGTTATTCGCAAGCTTTTCTAAAATATTTCATCTACTTCCCTTACTTTTTAAGTGGAAGATACCACATTTAACCTCTGCTGGATGGCTCAGAGACATCAAAATAAGTGTCAATTAATAGGCTATGTGATAATATGGTTTGGAGTGGTTTTTTTTTTTTTTTCTTTTTTAGACTGTCCCAACCTGCACTTCCTAACTCTTTCCTGCTTACCCAAGCACCACAGGGCAAGCTCTCAACAAGAATGAGCTGGAGGTACCCTGGCCTCATTCATGGCCAAAGCCCTGATTCTATTCCTGTCTCATATCCCCTTTCCTGATGTGTTCTTGCATTCCTCTGGCTCCTGAACTTCTGTTTGTTTCCTGCTTTTAGCCCAGCAGTTTTCCTTTAGATCTCACCTGTGACACAGCTGCTCTGTGACTGACCTTTGGTTCTCTTCCTCATATGCCATTCTGCCTTTGCCCTTAGGCCCTGTTCTGTCTCCAGCTGGCAATCGTAGTGAGACAGGCTGGGGTCCCATGATGAAGATCAGATTCTAGTGTTCCTGTCTCCTTTCACATGGTTAAATGAATTGGGATCATTTACTGCAGAGACAAAAAACTTATACACTACAGTAACCCCCAGAGTAAGATTTAAAATGGCTGGAGACAGGGGAAGGGTTATAGAAGAAGATATTCATATTACTGCAGAGAGCATACTGTAATTAGGCAGTATAGAAATCTGTTTTCTGGGAAGCATCAGTTATTCACTTTATTGATTAATTGGATTATACATGCTTTTTTGGAATTGTCAAATTTCCAAGCCTGACACTAGGCTCAATTGCTGGTTCCTATACTATCCAGGCCTAGCTTTCTCTTGTTCCTTTTCTGTTGACCCAGGAGCCCAAGGCTGCCAAAGGTATAACATTTTCTTTCTGCTTCCCTTCTTCCTGAACAGGTCTCTTTCTTTGTCTCCATAAAAATGGCTTAAAAATAATAAAACATAGAAATGTATCTATCTATACACACACACACATGCGCACGCACACACACACATATATGTTGAAAGTGGATCTTACACTTCTCAAGGGTCAAAGGGAGATAATATGATAAACATATTATTCTGAATGAATAGATGACTTTATTTAAAGCTACAGGAAACATTGCAGAGGATGAGTCATTGCCAAATTAAAAATTTACATTAAATATAAACTTTTCAGTCCCCTTTTAAGAACTTCAGAGAACCCTGGCTAAACATCTCTTGCCTCTTTCACATGGAGTTCATCCACCCATCCCGATGTAGAAAGCACACAGAAGTCCAGCCTGGAGGCCTCATCTCTGATGTGCAGACAGAAATTTGCCCTTCTTTTATTCACCCCTCCTGCTTACCCCATTCCCTTTTCTGCTCACACTGGCTCTGTGATCCCATTGCACATTGCAGTGCAGTAGTCCTCAACCCTGGCTGTATGTTGGAATCCATCCAGAAAGCTCTTGAACAGTTCTGAGGTGCTGAGCCCAGTTTCTCCCTTTCACTGCAAGACTTCATTGCAGTGGTCAGAAAAAAAAAAAAATCTGGTTTCCAAACTCAAACACAGCCAATTAAATTAGAATCTTTTAGGCATGGAATTTCTCTTCTCAGTATTTTACTGAGAAAATTCTCAAACAGACAGTGAAGTGGAAAAAATTCATAATCTTGCCACCAAGATTCTACCATTAGCATTTCATTATTCATGCCTATTCATTTAGTAACATTTTATTATCACATACCTATCTGTTAACATCCCTCTATCTACTAATCCACTTTTTTCCCAGATACATTTTAAAGTAAATTGTTTCAGGTGTGGTGGCTCCCACCTGTAATCCCAGCACTTTGGGAGGCCGAGGCTGGAGGATCACTTGAGGTCAGGAGTTCGAGACTAGCCTGGCCAACATGGTGAAACCCCATCTCTACTAAAAATACAAAAATTAGCTGGACGTTGTGGTGGATGCCTATAATCCCAACTCGGGAGGCTGAGGCATCAGAATTGCTTGAACCCGAGAGGCAGAGGTTGCAGTGAGCTGAGATGGTGCCACTGCACTCCAGCCTGGTTGACAAAGTGAGACTGTCTCAAAAAAAAAAAAAAAAAACCACAAAAAGTAAATTGATCACTGGAGTGAAGGGAGGGGGAATGAGAAGTTATTCCTTTATTGTTACAGAGTTTCTGTTTGGGGTGATGAAAAAGGTCAGAAATGGTGATGATTGTACAGCACTGTGAATGTAATTAATGCCACTGAATTGTACACTTAAAATGGTTATAATGGGAAATTTTATCTCATATATATATATATATATTTATATATATATCCCATAACAAATTTTTAAAAAAGTAAATGCAGGTCGGGCGTGGTGGCTTATACCTATAATCCTACCACTTTGAGAGGCCAAGACAGGCAGATCACCTGAGGTCAGGAGTTCGAAGCCAGACTGGCCAACATGGTGAAACCCCATGTCTACTAAAAATACAAAAATTAGCTGGGCAAGGTGGCACATCCCTGCAGTCCCAGCTAGTTGGGAGGCTGAGGCAGGAGGCAGAAATTGTAGTGAGCCAGATCCTGACACTGTACTCCAGCCTGGGCGACTGAGTGAGACTCTGTCTCAAAAAAAGAAAAGAAAAGAAAATGCAGATAATGATGTATTACTCCCTGAGCCTGAGTAGTATGCATGTGGGTGTTTATTTTTCATTATTATTTATACTATACACATATATTATAGTATTCTATTTTATCCACCCCCCCAAAAAAATGTTAAAAAAGAATGAATAGTATTCTTTGCCCACAGGAAAATACTTAGGTAGTTTTTTGTTTTTTTTGTTTTTGTTTTTGTCAGGAATACCTATCTACCCTCTTTTTTTCATCTATAGAAAGTCTACCCTTTTTTTTTTGAGTCGGAGTTTTGCTCTTGTTGCCCAGGCTGGAGTGCAATGGTGTGATCTTGACTCACCACAACCTCTACCTCTCGGATTCAAGCGATTCTCCTGCCTCAGCCTCCCGAGTAGCTGGGATTATAGGCATGAGCCACCACGCCTGGCTAATTTTGTGTTTTAGGTAGAGACAGGTTTTCTCCATGTTGGTCAGGCTGGTCTCAAACTTCCGACATCCAGGTGAGCTGCCCGCCTTAGCCTCCCAAAGTGCTGGGATTACAGGTGTGAGCTACCACACCTCGTCAAGTCTACCTATTTTCTATTTTTAGGAATTGGTATAACTTTGCCCCTCTGAAGCAGCCCTCATAACCAATCTCTCTCTCTCTCTCTCTCTCTCTCTCTCTCTCTTTCTCTCTCTTTGACGGAGTCTCACTCTGTCACCAGGCTGGAGTGCAGTGGTGCAATCTTGGCTCACTGAAACCTCCGCCTCCCAGGTTCAAGTGATTCTCCTGCCTCAGCCTCCTAGGTAGCTGGGATTACAGGTGTGTGCCACCATGCCTAGCTAATTTTTTTGTATTTTTAGTAGAGACAGGGTTTCATCATGTTGGCCAGGATGGTCTTAATCTTCTGACCTTGTGACACACCTCCTTCGGCCTCCCAATCTCTCTTTCTTTTGAATTTATTTAATATCTTGACCATTCGTCCTAGCCCCAAATTAAATGCTATTTAATATAAAGTCCTTTCATTTCAGGTAGAAAGTTAGCATGCTAACACTAGTCTCAGATCCATTCCCACACTTCCCCTGCTCTGCTCTGTTACTGCCTCTCACAGGCTGGCTTATTCTTTGTTTCTTGATAGGGTAAAGCAATTAGAAGCACCAAGGAGGACTGAAAACTGGAAGACAGAAGCCAGGCCATTTCTGACTCTCTTCCCTGCTTCCTTTGTAATCTGATAGTGTCCCACTGGAAAGCCCCTCTCTTCCTTCTCCCAGATCTACTTGGGCAATTCTCCTGGTGGTTTTTGCTCCTTCTGCCTGACAGCCAAGGCTTCTGGGCTCTGGCGACAACTGCTTCTCCCAGTGTCACCCTTGCATCAAGGAGAATGACTTTCCGATTTTGCTAATCTGTGGATTACTTCACCATTCCCTTTGAGACTTCTTCACTGCTCCATTCATCTGCATAACAAATCCTCTGTTAAAACAATTTCCCTTCCTCTGAAAAACCTGTTTGTTTTTTTTTTCCTGGCTAGATCCCAGCTGATACCATGTATAGTGAAAAGAGCACAGGCTTGGAAACTGGAGGGACTTAAGTTTGAATCCTATTGTTTATTCTATGAACTTGTTTAAGTTACTTAATCTCATTCTTTTTTTTTTTTTTGAGACAGAGTCTGGTTCCGTCGCCAGGCGCCAGACTGGAGTGCAGTGGTGCAATCTCAGCTCACTGCGACCTCCACCTCCTGGGTTCGAGCAATTCTCCTGCCTCAGCCTCCTGAGCAGCTGGGATTACAGGCATGCGCCACCACGCCCAGCTAATTTTTTGTATTTTTTAGTAGAGATGGGGTTTCACCATGTTGGCCAGGATGGTCTCGATCTCTTGACCTTGTGATCTGCCCGCCTCGGCCTCCCAAAGTGCTGGGATTACAGGCGTGAGCCACCGCGCCCGGCTAATCTCATTCTTAAACTAGGGGTTATAACACCTACCTCACTGGGTTGCTATGAGTGTTAAATGGCATACTATATGAACAGTGCCAGTACCATAGTTAGGACTTAATAAATGGAAACTACCATTATGGACTTATAAACTCCTTGACAGCATGGCCATTTTCTTCTTTTTGTGTCTCGGTGCTTTATATAAAGGTGTTTATCACATTACTTCCTCTTAAATTTCATTTCATTGGCAACTTATTGAGCATCTACTATGTGCCGGCAATTGTGTTAGTACTACTTCTAGAAGATATGATGAAAATACAGCCCTTGCCTTTAATGTGCTTACAATTTAATGAAAGTGAGAGATGCGACAACTACGTCTAGAGAAAGGCAATCTTACAAACACACCAAACTCAGGCACAAATTACACCGACGGGTACATGGTTGAAGGAATGAGTAAGTGACTCTGCCGAGGAATACCAGGAACAGCTTCATAGAGGAATGGGCACTCTGCTGGCTTTGAATGAAAATAAAACTTTGAACAGGCAAAGAGTGAGGGGAAGGAGAATTCGGGCTGAGGGAATGGCATGAACTAAATGGTGGAGCTATAACCATGTGTGTACATTTAGAGCACAATTTCAGCACCTCTAACAGGAGTAAGTGGAGGGAAATGTAGGGCAAGATCTTGAAATCCTCGGTAGCTACTGGGCATGGACTTGATCCTACAAGTAAAAAAATCAATGCAAACTTTTGAGAAGAGGGGGTGATTCAATCCAATTGTAACTTAAGAAAGAAAAAGCGGAGTTGGGAGACCCATTATCAAGTTCTTACTCTAGTCCTACTGTGACATAATCCATAACACGTGGGGATAGATTGAATTGAAGGATGGGCAAGAGTGTTCATTAAAATTGGCTTCAAAATAGCATTTTTCAATCTGTTTAGCATATAAGTGTCTCATGAATCACAATAATAGCAATTATAGCCAATTATTTTTTAATGTACTTAGAAAAAAAAATTCCTTATACCAGCCTATAATAAGGCTCTATGTGATCTGACCCAGAAAATTCTCAGACCTCATCTGTATGCTTCCCCTTGCTCAGTCTACTCCAGCTCTATAAGCCATTTTTCTGTTGCTTGAATAGACCAACCAGGCCCTGGTTCTGACTCAAGGCCTTTGCAGCCGCTGTTCTTTCTGCCGGGAGGAATTTTACTCCAGACCTTTGCTTGTCCTTACATTTTCTGGTACTTCACTTCTTTACTCTTCCTTGAATAAATCAAGCATGCTTTTGCCTAGGGCCTTTGCACTTGCTGTTTCTGCTAGAAGTCTCTTCTAGATTTCTGCATGGCTCACTTCCTTATCTCTTTCAGGTCTTTCTTTGTTTATGCGTCAACTTTTCAGTGAGGGATCCCTGCATCCCTATTTGGAAATCTGAAGTTAAATATTCTTTTTTTTTTTTTTTTTTTTTTTTTCTGCTTTCTTTTCCCCCATAGCACTTAACCACTTGGGATACTATGTATTTTCCTTTTTCTTTTTGTTTTTTACAGACTAGAATTTGAGGTGCATTAGGGCAGATATTCTTGTAGAATTTTGTTTCTTGCTTTATCCCTGGTGCCTAAAACAATCTGTAGTATACAATGAGTATACACTGAACATTTTTTGAATAAATGACTGAATAAATGGATAAATGACCCCATTCTCTTCATATCTCAGGTCTCAGATAAAATGCCTTCCTCAGAAATGCCTGATCCTCCCATCTAAAATAGCCCTTCTCATCCTAGTTGTGCTTTATAATACCATTATGTTTTATTTTTCTTATAGTACTTGTCATTATCTGAAGTTACTCTATTTATTTACTTGCTTATTGTCTTCCTCCTCTCTCCTCCATTAGAATGTAGGCTCCTGGAGACTTGGGCCCTTGACACATGGTAGATATTCAATAAATAATTTTTGAATGAGTGAATGTACAAAGCACTGTGCTGAAAGCTTCAGATGAATTCTCTCACCCACTTCTCGTAGCAACCCCAATTAAATAGTACCATGGACTTCCCTTATCTCAAATGAGAAAACAGAAGTTTAAAGAGCTTACATAGCTAGAAAGTGGAAGAGCCCAGATTTGAACACAGGCATTTTGATTCTAGGCCTTATTCTGAGTTAGTTTATGTAATTGAGGACTTCTCAGAGCCTTGTAAATCTACAATCTGCAAGAGAAGGAAAGCATCTACAACACTGCCCAAATTTACTTGACAACAGAAGCCTCTTCTTTGTGGAAAGTTCCTAGAATTTTGATGGATATTCTTACGAAAATGCTTTCATAAGTTTCTAGCATTTGACTTGGAAGTTGTTAGAGCTTTCTTTACAGGTCTAACATAACTTCATTGTAATTCCATGTGACCTAACATGCCTATGAGATGTGGTAGGAAGAAGGAAGAGAGGTCTGGTTAATGGGAAATTAAAGACATTCTGGGGTTGCTGTCAAAGAAGGTAATAGAGGAGGAAAAATACCTGGGGGCAGGGGAGAGAGAGAGAGAGAGAAAGAAAGAGAGAGAGAGAGAGAGAGAGAGAGAGAGAGAGAGAGAACTGGAATGTAGTCCTAATAAGAGAAAGGCACAAAGATCAGCTTTCTTTCAGCAAAATCTGACTATTCAGTATGTGGTTCTGGGTAAGGCAGCAGAAATTCTAGCATGTAAATCCCCAGTGGGTGAGTAGACATTGGTGGTGTTTACTCAAAATTCATTTCCTTTCTTCCTCTTTTCTACTGGAATACTGTATGTTCTTTTGTAATTCACCTTCTTGCCCTCAGCCTGTGCTTTCCTAAGCCAATCACTCTCCTCACCCATGAATACCATAGGAATGAATAGGTTGCCTTATGCAGTTGTTGTCGGTGAGACATAAGGCAAATCTGCCTGGGGACTTCTAGGAAAGGTTCACCTGTTCATGGAAAAGAGGCACATTGGAAGAGATGTTGGACAAAGCTAATATTAATAATGAGAATGGCAGAACAGGAAAATGGAAACAATCTGATTCACGGTGACATTGCTTGGCCAATCTGCATTCTCATCTGGACTTCTTATTACGTAAAGTAATAAATGTTTCTTATTATTAAAGCCATTTTCTTAAGTTTCTCTGTTACTTGTGACCAAAGCATCCCAACTGATACAGGTAGGAAATAGAATACCCCTGCATATGTTCACACAGGTCAGGGTGTGAGCATTTGGAAGGAGCACTAAAGCAATGGGAAGTCTAAATAGAGAGATCTACATCTCCTCATTAAAAGATACTAATAATCTTGAGAAATTGTTGGCATAGGAAAGGGGGTTTTCAGCTTTACATTTCCATCATGTCTAGACCAAGACATGTAGGTTCCCACGTAAAAAAATACTTTTGTACTCCTTTAACCCAATATCCAGTAAATAATTGTTTAATATTGACTTAATGGTGATGAGAATGTGTGATTTTTCTGTTAATCAAATCTGTAGATGTCTTTCCTTCTGCTTCAAAACTAAGAGATTTATCATATATATTGACTATAATACAACATTTTAACTTATTTGGAATTATTTTTCCATAGCACAGTGTTAGTTTCTAGTTATCATTCATATTAATTACAGTTAAAGGTAACTTATATGGGTGTACTTATTATGGGTTAAAAAATGCATAACATTTCTTTATTTCTCACTTCCACATTAGCATTCTTTCCCACTTTTCTATAGTTCCATTTTTTGTTTAGTATTCTTATGTGTTTTTTCAAACCAAATATCATAGAAGCACTACTCAAGAAATTAAATTTTAGATAGTGAAGCAGATTACTCATTCCCAGTGAATAGCTTTATGTCATGCATTATTCAGTTTTAGAAATTCACCTATGACTCCCTGATTCAGGTGATTGCCAGTTGGCTATTTCAGGAGTAAGAAGCCAAACCTCAGTTACACAAGCAACTTGCACAAGGTCTTGCAACACAAATGGGTCAGTGCTGACTCACGGGTGCTGCCTAAATTGGGGGGAGTGGGACTTGTGTTGAAAACAAACATGAGAGGAGTAGTTGAAAGATCAATGGTGTAATACTAGAGTAAAAATCCCCGAACTACTACAGCCAAGGATTTTAGGGATTCTTTCCTGTTCCTAAATTGTGTTCTAGCCTCCTGGATGCCCAGCTACATAACTGTCCTTGGGTCTTACGAAATTTGCACTTGAAACCCAGCAAAGGCTGCTCTTTTTCCACCTCAAAACACAAATCTAGCTAACTGCATTCTTGCCAGGGAACCTCTAGATACGGCCTGGAAAAGATGTAGATCCTCTCAGTCTCTTGAGTTGTTGACTCTGGGCAAATGGAGGCATAATGAAAATAGAGCAAGGAGTTCTTCTTGATCACATAATCCTGTCTACATGCTCACTTTGGGGGAAATTAGGATGCCATGGGCTTCAGAATCAGATTTTAAAAGATTTATAGATACCTTAAGGAACAAAAGTGAACACCCCTACTCCCGATGCCATGAACTTGCTTAGGTAACTTGTCCAAGGCCACATATCTGGTAAGTGGAAGAATGAGATTAAAATCCAAGTTGTCAAACTTTCAATACCTATGCATATAACCATTTTGCTAAAGGAGAATTCCATCAAGGTCCATGTCAAATAACTTAATGCATGAGAAAGCTTGTGAGGGGCTTACTGTCAGAAAAAGGTAATGAGATTGATGTCTACCCATACCCTTCACCATTCTCCACCTTTCACGTGTACCCCAAATTTAGTCAATCCTCTCATCCTCTACATAGAGCCTTTACTGGTTCCTCACTATAGATGCATGGCTTCATACTTCACACCCAGCGTAGCACACGTGCATAAGTGGGTCCTAGCTCAAGCTCAGTATAACCACCTATAAAGGCACATCTAGTTTTTAGATCTCTCCCAATTGAGGAAGAGGATCCAGCAGGATGGAAGAACTCATGAACACTAAGCTACATTTGGAGAGGGAATTTCAGTTATGTGATAGAGATGGTTTCCCAGAACTAGACACTTGGGCAAAACTGTCTTGGCAATTAAAAGGCTGAGCTACCACCAAGATCTTTGGGAGTAGCAAGGAAAATCGTCTCATTTGTCACCACCTCTTTGGGTCATTTGTTTGAGAGAAAAGAGTGGATCTTGTTTTATATTCTCTTCCTTGACCTGGTACATTCATGGGGCAGGGAGCTCTGTGCCAGGCTTTCCAGCTCCCTTTAGACCTCCAGAGATATGAAAAAAATCATAGTAACAGAAACTTATTTCTATATATGTATATGTACATTATTTTTGTAATTTTATAGTCTACAAAGTATATAAAATTTGACCTTTTTTTTGATGGGAGGAGTGGAAAGTCATGCTCATAATTCCAAAAGGCTTTGAGTAACCTTTTGGAAGGCACTAAAAATGGCTGTTGGTGGTGATAAAGTTTAAAAAAAAAAACTAGGATGTGCACGACAAGAGGCTGCAGATCTTGGTCTAAAGTGCAGGTAAATATATAGAGAAAGATAGAAGCCAGCCTGCATTCAGTGCTAGCTGAATTTACACTGAAAGCAGGAACAAAGATGGTGAGTGTTTCTTACGGATTAGGTGTGGGCTCAGCAGATGAGAGCCAGCCTGGAGCCATTTCAGATTTCATCCAAGTTCTGCTCAGAAAGATCAAGTGATCCCAATAGAGGGTGAGTTCACCTGATTTCCATTGCTATGGGGGCAGACATAAGTAACAAGATGAAGGTCAATGCTTCACCCACACTACAGACAGTTTGGTGTGGGGGCTTCCAACGTACCCATGAAAGCAACTGTGAGAAGAATCGTCAGCTTGGAACATCAGCCAGAAAGAGCTGGCTTTAAATATTTGCCACAGCTAGAGGTAACAAATGCCAAATTACACTAGTGCCAGTCAGGTAAGACATTTCCTGCTCCCTCTTATTCCTCTCACTGTTTTAATCTTGTAGGATCCAGAGGCAGCCTGAGGGTAAGGAGGAAGTAATTCACCACGTAGGGAAAGAGAGATGAAGCTAGCTAAGCACCCCTCTCCCACTGTAAGCACCTTGTTAAGGGGAGAAACTTTATGAAATTTGGAACTTTGACTCTTACACTTAAATAATTGAACATTTAAATTAACGAAATGACTATCCATATGACTTTGTTATCTAGGAGTGACCTGCTCTGGATTTCTCTCAAGGGAAGGACCACTTCCACAAAATGGGCAGTGAGGAGAGACAGAAAAGTTGTTTTTTATTGCACCCTACCAGTCCACTGAATCAAAGTGCTTAGGTGTGTATCATAGTGTTTTGTGCTGAATTTTCCTGTTATTTGCAAGGGTTCTAATATCATACAAAACATTCCATGCATAGACTAAACATCAAATACTCCCAGCTAATTATTAAAGTAAGACAAAGATGGAAATTATTAGGCATACTAAAAGCAGCAAATATTTGTCTTCAGTTAAATTCTTATTGGACTTAAGCTGGTTGACTAATTACAAATTCAAGAAACAAATTAAGTATTTATACAAAATGTAGAAATGTAGTGACAGGGAAAACAGATAAAATTATGAACTGGAAATCAGTATCAAGAAATATTCCAGGAATTCAAATGCAAAGAGAAGTTTTAATTCCATAGCTCTGGTGACAGGGATATGGCTTGTGGCTTGATTCTTCTACAAGAGAAAAAAGATTAATACTTAACTCTCTTTTGAGAAAGTTAGCACGGAATCTTCTGTTGGATCCCTACAAAATCCTCTGAAAATAATTCTTTTTTTTTTTTTATATATATATATACTTTCTATTGCATTTTCGGTTTGGGGGTACATGTGAAGAACATGCAAGATTGTTACATAGGTACACACATGGCAGTGTGATTTGCTGCCTTCCTCCCCATCACCTATATCTGGTATTTCTCCCCGTGCTATCCCCCCCTAACTCCCCACCCCCTGCTGTCCCTCCCCCTTTTCCCCCCAAATGACCCCCGTGTGAGATGCTCCCCTCCCTGTGTCCATGTGTTCTCATTGTTCAACACCCGCCTATGAGTGAGAATATGCGGTGTTTGATTTTCTGTTCTTGTGTCAGTTTGCTGAGAATGATGGTTTCCAGGTTCATCCATGTCCCTACAAATGATGCGAACTCATCGTTTTTGATGGCTGCATAATATTCCATGGTGTATATGTGCCACATTTTCCCTGTCCAGTCTATCATCGATGGGCATTTGGGTTGGTTCCAGGTCTTTGCTATTGTAAACTGTGCTGCAATGAACATCGTGTGCATGTGTCCTTATAGTAGAATGATTTACAATCCTTTGGATATATACCCAGTAATGGGATTGCTGGGTCAAATGGAATTTCTATGTCTAGGTCCTTGAGGAATCGCCACACTGTCTTCCACAATGGTTGAACTAATTTACACTCCCACCAACAGTGTAAGAGTGTTCCTATTTCTCCACATCCCCTCCAGCATCTGTTGTCTCCAGATTTTTTAATGATCGCCATTCT
>PVKV010012271.1:0-66511 GCA_004027835.1 Alouatta palliata | reverse complement strand
CTCCATGAGGATGAGCTGACGGTGCCGCTGTGGCACTCCATGAGGATGAGCTGACGGTGCCGCTGCGCCGCTCCATGAGGATGAGCTGACGGTGCCGCTGTGCCGCTCCATGAGGATGAGCTGACGGTGCCGGTGTGCCGCTCCATGAGGATGAGCTGACGGTGCCGCTGTGGCGCTCCATGAGGATGAGCTGATGGTGCTGCTCCATGAGGATGAGCTGATGGTGCTGCTCCATGAGGATGAGCTGATGGTGCCGCTGCGCCGCTCCATGAGGATGAGCTGACGGTGCCGCTGTGGCACTCCATGAGGATGAGCTGACGGTGCCGATGTGCCGCTCCATGAGGATGAGCTGACGGTGCCGGTGTGCCATCACGATCTGCCAGGAGGGCGGCCTGTCAGGTGCCATTCCTGGGTGTATTATTTCCACTGTGAAAGGGTAGACAAGTTCACCAATATGAAAAAAACATTTGGGATCAAGTGATTGGTTTGGTTATAATCAGTTTCATGAATATTCAATTAGGATTTTCCTTTTTTTTAAACATACCTTCTGCATCTAAGGCTCAGAAACCCAAACGCCAGATTCGACTACTGTAGTATTTCTGCTAAGCCACAAATAGACAACTCTAAAAATATCACGTGCCACAGCCTTTTAAACATTTTTTTTGTTGAGCGTGTAAATAGTAACGTTTTGAAGGTTTCCAGATTTCTCTCCAGATTGTACTAGTTAACTTCATTCTGCTATCATAGAAACAGACACTGCTGGAACAATTAAACAGAAGCATTTGGAAGAGGATTTAAAAAAGTGGCCCAAAAGGACATTGGGAGTCAGACGGTGGGTACAGAAGGGCCTGGAAGCCTGAGACACAAGCTCACCTGGCCCCACAGTGCCTGGGCCTTCCGGGGTGGTCCCAGGTATATGGAAGCGCCAGTGTCTGAGAGGGACCGATGGCTCCACAGACCGCCGGCAGCCCTGCCCCAAAGAGCAAGTGACTGTCGTCCGAGAGCGGCCCCACCTTGCCCCACGCAGACGTCGTCGGCCAGAGTTGGCCCCTGCCCCATGGAAGGAAACTGATCACGCTTGCCTTCTGCACCCTTGAATCCGTCACTGGTTGCCGAGGCTTCAACACACGCATGTCTTTCTCTTTTTAACAAGAGAAAGACTCTCTTGTTTTTTTGTGTGTATATTTTTCACTCAGTGGACCAGGCCCCCGTCCTGCTGCTGCTTTCTGTGGTCTTTCCTTTCTTTCTTTCTTAACCTTTGGTTTTAGAGAGTTGTCCTTTACCCTCTAGATGATAAGAGAGCGCACTTAAGGCATTTTTGTTTCCTCCAAAATTTCCGGGCTCTTCATAAAGAGATTTTTCTCGAATGGTCAAGATTTAGATGCGTGTAGGAACACACAGTTCTCTGCTAATGAACCATCAGCTGGAAAAAGAAAAAGAGTTTTAGAAATTGCTACGTGGGAGAGTAGGAATCATACTGGGTGTATGTGGACAAATTATTGCCTTGCTTTGTGATTTTTAAAAATGCTTCTTCTTTTGCCAAGAGATTTTATGAAAGTGACATATTTTGTGAAAGCCTGATAGGGAATCAGATGAAACTGGGGTGCTCTGGGTGAAGCAAGGTGCTGCTCCCAATGCTGGAACTGGGGTGCTCTGGGTGAAGTGAGGAGCTGCTCCCAAAGCTGGACGGGGGTGCTCTGGCTGAAGTGAGAGGCTGCCTGCAGAGCCTGAGTCCTGCTCTTCTGCCCTGCTCCAGGGACTCCTCTGGGGCGGATCAGCAGCCTCTGTGGGTTCGTGGGGGGAAGGGTTGAGAGACACTTGAGCAGCATTGGAGGGGGATTCACCGTCAGGCCACTGCCTGCTGGATCCAGAGATACAGAGGTAACTTCCAGCTTTATCCCTTTGCTCTTCTCAGTTGTGATGAGTTTCCAAAAGTCTCAAGAAAAAAGCGTATTTGTCATAGAATTTGTGCATGCACTTTGTCAGGGCTTTCTGCGTCTGTCCCAGAGGGCGAATTCTTCAACCCTCGCCCCCACCCCCACCCCCACCCCCACCCCCACCCAGGGCGCACCTGCGACATGTTTATTTCCCCATCAGCCAAGGCCGTGGAGGGAGGAAGCGGGGTGGGGAGAAGCGCCAAAAGTCGGAGTCATCCTGGACGCTGGGTTTCTCCCGGATGTTTCAGCGGGGTCAAGAAATGGTGAATAGTGCGGTGGGGCCATAAATCCCAGGCCGCTCCCCCGGCATTCCTTGTGGAAAAGGGGGCCGTGTGTTCAGTTCTCTTGTCTGCTCTGAGCTCAGCACACAGGATGCTGGGCAGGGCCGGCCACTGCAGCCACATCCTGAGGCCGGGCGGAGGGACAGGCGCCCCGTGAGCAGAGCGGCGCCCGCTGGTCATGTCACGGGTGGGACCTCCACGTTTTGGACGTTGCAGCACTTCTGCCGTCCTGACTGCAGTGGGAATGTGGCTAACAATCTAATCCACACTGCTAAACTGCAACAAAACTTAGACGCACGCACGCGCACACGCACGTACACACGCACGCACACACAGGCACGCGCACGCACACACGCATGTACACGCACGCACACACCCACAGGCACGCGCACGCACACACGCACGTACACGCACGCACACACGCACGTACACACGCACGCACACAGGCACGCGCACGCACACACACATGTACACGCACGCACACACCCACAGGCACGCACATGCACACACGCACGTACACGCACGCACATGCATGCACACACGCACACGCACGTGTATTTTGAGACAGGGCCCCGCCCCGTTGCTCAGGCTGGAGAGCAGTGGTGTCATCACAGCTCACTGGAGCTTTGAACTCCTGGGCTCAGCACCCAGGAGACTTGCACCACCACACCCTGCCAATCTTTGAAAACGGAGGATAGCTGGAGCTCAGGAGTTGGGCAATATAACAAGACCCCGTTCTCCACAAAAAGGAAAAAAACAAAAAGACAAAAAAAAAAAAAAAGTTTTTGTAGAGATGGGAACTTACTATGTTGTCCAGGTGGATCTCAAAACTCCTGGGCTCCAGGGATCTTCCCCCTAAAAATTATATTTTTGAGCAGGGTGAACTCTCTTTGGTATGTAAAATATGTCTCAGTAAAGCCATAAATATTATATTTTTATATAAGAGGTCCTATTGAGTTTATTCAGTTACTTTCCTTGTGGATCAAGGATTATTTTCCTTTTGATATTCCTAGCATGAATTATCCATACATAGATTTTTCTAAAGTTAATGTTTTATTTGTTATGCAAAAGATTTATAATATATGTATATATTGTATAGTTTTATGTACTATAAAACTATATCGAAAAGTTATCTGCAAATCTATTTACATTTCTGAGGAAGAACCAAGTATTGTTTTGTTTTAAAAAAATAATGGATGCGTTTCACTGACAATTACCCTGTAATATAAGTAACTCAGGGGGCCTCTGACGTTTCTACTCTTCTCTTCTTGGCTCAGCTAATACTGTCTTGCTGAGTCAGGTTCAACAATGAGCACACTGCTGGAAACCGACGATCCTGCTGTGTGCACGCAGTTTTATATCCAGGGAGACACAGGGAGATGCAGGTTTTCATATTCAATGGTGATTGCAGCAGATGAGGGACATGTGCACCCAGGGCTCTGCCAGCTTTGCTGGAATCCCGGAAGCACATGTTCTAAAGTGATGGCAGGTCTTCCAGGTCAGTCATTTTCAAAACTTTGGAGCCAAGGAACCCACCATTCAGAATGTGCAGATGCTCCTTAAAGAAAACCTATAACCACTCCTGCCACCCCCCACCCCTACTGCCTTCTGCCTGCCATGGGCAGTGGGCACCATTTAGAAATTCTTCTGAATGCTGGTCTTGACAATGAAGGTTTTTTTTCTTTTTTTTTTGAGACTGAGTCTTGCTCTGCTGCCCAGGCTGGAGTGCAGTGCTGCAATCTCGGCTCGCTGCAACCTCCACCTCCTGGGTTCAAGCGATTCTTATGCCTCAGCCTCCCGAATAGCTGGGATTACAGGTGCCCGCCACCATGCTCAGCTAATTTTTGTATTTTAGTAGAGACAGGTTTTCACCATGTTGGCCAGGCTGGTCTCAAACTCCTGATCTCAAGTGATCTGCCCACCTTGGCCTCCGAAAGAGCTGGGATTACAGTTGTGAGCCACCGTGCCCAGCAGACAATGAAGGTTTTATGTGTAAAGCTCATTTCTGCATTTCTTAATAATGTCTCTAAATAGTAGTTTAACAAGTTAAGCAGTTTTATTCATAATTCTGTTTCGTTTGGTCTCAAGAAGAAACTCTAGAAACAGGATACCTACAGCCATCAGGTGCTATAAGTTGGCATTTTGGGGTCACTCATCTAAGGCAGGTCTGGCTAACCTTGGTGAGGGGTCAGTGATGTTTCTCTCGTGTCACTTCTCCTGTTCTTGCTTCTTATGGGTCAGACCCAGCTGTGGCACCAGCCAACATGGCTCTTCTGTTCTTGCTCCAAATGTCTGTGCCCTGAATAAGGGGCTTATTCTCATCAGGCCCCTCACTGGTAAAAAGGGATATTTGTCCAGAGATAAGAGCCAGTCCTTCCAGGGTCTTACCACCACTCCTAAAGGGAACCTGTTGGGAGGGAGGGTTTTAGTCATGATGGAAACCCCCGGAGGTTCTCAGATTCTTACTCTTTGAAACTTCCTAAGGGAGCAGTGCTTTCCCGAGGAGAGTTTGGCTAAGTTGGAAGGAGGCACAGGCTTCGCGGGGGTAATTTAGTGTGCTTTGTAAACAGGCATGGGCTCACTAGTTTATATAAACATGCAGACTCGGTTGCTTGAACTTCAGGGATCAATAGAATTCAGAGGGTCCGCATTTGAATACGGAAGCAATTTTCTAAATCTTTCTGTTTGTAAATGGTGTCCTGAAATCAGTAAACTTCAGCAATTCAAATCATGCAAATCCAGGCCTGTACAGAAAGCCAAATCACAAGCCTTTGTGGTCAAACAAGCAGGCCTCTGGTTCTGCACCAGCAGAGCTGCTTGGAGCGGATGACATTTGCAGAGACTGACCACATGGCCAGCAGTGCCAAGAGGCCCCACGTGCAGCCCCGTTAGCAGGGCCTCGTATCGCTTCAGGACGGCCAGTGGAAATTTCCACTTCATCCAGTGACACTGCGCATATGTCTTTCTCATTGTCTTGGCCCGGAGGACTAAATTAGAAACAATAATTTTCTCTAAGTTTTATCTGCTCACAGAAAATACGTACGAAATTTAAAATATATTCATTTTCCCAAAATTGGCCTTTATAAGTGACTGTGTGCCTTAGTGCAGAATTTCTTCTGCTGGGAGCCAAGGATAATTTCCATCAGAATCGCCCACAGGGCTGGATAAAAGTGTGGATTTGGAGCCGCTCCTGACCCCCTGCTCTGAAATCTACCGGGTGGAGCCAGAGCATGCTTTGTTCTAAGTGTGACTCCTGCACCTCAAAGTCTCAGAATCACAGCCTCGGGTTGGTTTCCACAGTGAGTCCTTGGGGACATAGTTTCCTGCTCATTCTATTATAAAGCATCTTCACATGTTAATAAAAAAGACCTGTCAGTTAAGCTATTTTGTGGTATATTTGTAATAATTTATTTTGTTAAAACATCCTATTTTCAGACTGGGTCTCCCGGCCAGGCACAGCGGCCTATGCCTGTAATCCCAGCACTTTGGGAGGCAGAATCAGGCAGACTGCTTCAGCTCAGGCGTTTGGGACCAGCCTGGGCAATGTGATGAACCCCTGTCTCTACCAAAAATACAAAACATTAACCAGGTGTTAGTGGCTTGTGCCTGTAGTCCCAGCAACTTAGGAGGCTGAGGTGGGAGGATTACTTGAACCTGGGAGGCCGAGGTTGCAGTGAGCTGAGATAGCACCACTGCACTCCAGTCTGGGTGACAGAGTGAGGCTCCATCTCAAAAAAATAAATACAAGTAAAATAAACTCCAGTAAACTGGGTCTCCTGTGACATTACTTTGTTCTGTGTTTAACCAAGGATAACCATGTTTTTCAAAAAGATTTCTATTCCAGAGTTCATGGAATAGAAAATTCTTTCCTAATCTAAAGACACAGATGACAAATATTGAAAATTAAAGAGAAGCATAGGTTCTCTCCACTGTCATTAGGCATTTCCGAAATAATTTCCACCCAAAGAAGAAACAAATAAGGAATATCAAATGTGAGATGCTGAGAGTTTATTATATAGACATTTTATTATATCTACTAAATTTTGTAGTAATGTTGTAAATCACTAAATATTTTTAGCTGAAGTAAAATACACTTGCAATTTATCATCTTAACCTTTTTAGAAAATCTTACGCATTTTAACTATATAGCTGGGTTCTGTTTTAAGGAGATTTAAGTGTTGTACAACCAATATCCAGAACTTTTTCAACTTGCAAAACTGAAGTCTTACCCATTTCTCTCCACCCCCAGCCCCTAGTAATCACCATTCCACTTTCTGTCTAAGAATTCTGTCTATGAATTCTGCTCTAAGTCCCTGGTATGTGCAGAATTGCACAGCAGTGGTCTCTTCATGACTGGCTAACTTCACCTGGTACAATGGCCTCAAGGTTCGTCCATGTCATAACATAGTTCAGCATTTTCTTCTTTTAGAAGTCTGAGTAATATTCCATTGCATGCCTTCATCTGTCTGTGGATACTTGGACTAACACTGCTGTGGACATGAGTATCTCTTCAGTCCCTGCTTTCAGTTCTCGTGGATCTATACATGGAAGTTGAATTGCTGGATCAAATGGTTACTTTTAATTTTTCAAAGACCCACCATATTATTTTCCATAGTGCCTATACCATTTTATATTCCCACCAGAATGTACAAGGACTCCATTTTCTTCACATTCTCACCAACACTTGTTATTTGTGTTTCTCTCTTTCTCTTTGTTTATGTATTTATTTTTGGATAGTGCCATCCTAATGGGTTGGGTATGAGAGCTCATCGGAAGGTTTTGATTTTTATTTCCCTAAGATTAATGGTGTTGAGCGTCTTTTCATATTGAGGTCCTTTGCCTATTTTTCAATTGGGTTATTTTCATTGTTGTTGACTTGTATACCTTCTTTACATATTCTGGGTAGTAGTCCCTTTTCAGGTACATGATTTGCAAGTATTTTCCCTCAGTCTGTGTGTTGCTTTTCCACTCTGATGACTGTGTCATTTGATGACAGAAGTTTTACATTTTGATGCAGTCCAGTTTATCCATGTTTCCTGTTGTGGCTTGTGCTTTTGGTGTCATAGCCGAGAAATCATTGCCAAAGCCAATGTCATCACACTTTCCTCTATGTTTTCTTTGAGGAGTTTTATAGTTTTGGGTCTTGGGTTTAGGTCTTTGATCCATTTTGAATTAATTTTTGTTGGTGTTAGGTAAGGGTCAACTTTATTCTTTTGCATGTGGATACCCAGTTTTCCAGATACCACTTGTTGAAGAGACTGTCCTTTCCCCCATTGAATGGTCTTGCCATCACTCCTCAAAATAATTCATCCATATATGTAAGAGCCTATTTCTGGCACCTCTACTCTATTCTATTGGTGTATACATTTCTTTTTTTGCCAATACCAGTATTAACAGTTTTTAAATTGCTCCTTTAACAAAAACCGTTTTTTAAAGACTTTTTTTTTAAAGTATTGGAGATTGTAGGATGGGCAGGCAGCAAAGTCCCATCTTTGAATTATGAGTGTGACTGCTTAAGGTAACAGTGTCTCATGTTTATTCTGAGAAGACTTTCCACACTGCTGCAATATTAAAATGTGATTGCGTTTGGGCATCTTGAGTCTTTAGTAAAATTCTGTCCTCCTGCAAATGGATGGGAATACAGGCAATTTTCCCCTCCAAGGCATAATTAGAACACATTGCAGAAGAAAGTCAGATTTTTTAGAATCAGTTTTTTTTTCTTTTCATACTTTACTAATACACGGCAATGGGGAAATCCTATTTCTTCTTCAAAAGCATGACACTGGAGAATGGTGATGTTTTCAAAAGCTCTCTCCTCCCTTCCTCCCCCATCATTTTGTGCTCAGTCTTGTCTTTCCATCAGAATCATTGTTGGCGGGTGCATCTGTGATGCCATGGTGCTGGGAAGGCTCAATTCACACTCACCCTCTTCTGCCATCGCTTGGCCACTGCTCAACACTGCAGAGTCCTTTGTCCTGGGCAAGGCTCCGATGCATACACACCCTCTTCCACCATTGCTTGGCCACTGCACAACTCTGCAGAGTCCTTTGTCGTGGGAAGGTTCGATTCACACACACCCTCTTCCACCACCACTTGGTCACTGCACAACTCTGCAGTCCTTTGTCCTGGGAAGGCTCAATACACACATACCCTCTTCTGCCATCGCTTGGCCACTGCTCAACACTGCAGAGTCCTTTGTCCTGGGCAAGGCTCCAATGCACATACACCCTCTTCCACCATCGCTTGGCCACTGCACAACTCTGTCCTGGGAAGGCTCGATTCACACACACCCTCTTCCACCATCACTTGGTCACTGCACAACTCTGCAGAGTCCTTTGTCCTTTGGCTGAGCGGCTCTTTGGTGTGTTAAGATGAAGAGTACAATGGTAAATTCCACCTCCAGCCCTGAAGGTGACCAAAATTCGGATGCTGCCCCAGGGCAGAATTCCAGTGGACAGAGCAGGGAGTGGGATCAGGGCTGAGACCACTGAGGCCTTCCCGGGTGAGGCAGATGCCGGGAGCAGGGCGGCCGGAACGTGGATCCTCCGCACGTTTACAAGACGGTGGTGTTACCGAAGGGTATTGAGTGGCTGGAAAGTTCAAGGCCCTCAGGCATTTCGAGGTATCCTGCCGGTTTAGTGTCACTCAGGTTTCTGGCCTGCAGCACTGCCCTCACCTGCCACCTGCGTGCCCTGCAGGGAGCCTGTGTGACAATGCCGTTATCTCGTCTCGCTTCCTTGAGGCGTCTTGCTGCTTCTCTTGAAAGAGAGCTTGGTGCAGATCTGGATTCTGCCTGAAGTGGCTGCAGGTGACTGCGTGGGCAGGACTTCGGGAAGGGCATTGAGCTTCAGGTGATGGAGAAGACGGGGGACTCTGTGTCTTTGCCAGAAGCAGACCAAATCTTGAGAGTTCGGTGCAGGGCGTCCCCTGGGAGGTGAACAGTTAGGGATGAAAAGGCCAGTGTAGCCGATGACGGCACAGCCTGTGCAGAGCCAGTGTTGCTATGGAGAGTGTCTTCCAACGGGCAAGACTCCCCCGCAGCCAGTGTCTCAGTGTGCGTGCGTGTGAGGAAGGAGGGCAGGGCGCTGTGCTGAGAAGTGCCGGGACCTGGAGTCTGCAGAGAGAGTTTGTCCCTTCCCCGCTGCACGATGTCAGGCACATCCCTGACCTTACTACGTTTCAGTCACTTCTCAATCCGGGACTTCCCTAGTGACCCATTCCACTCTCCACGCAGGCTTGCGGGAGGGTTCCGTGTAGTGGTGGGGGTTTATTCTTCCCTCTGTTCATCCATGCGTTGATCGACCGATTCCTTCCTTCAACAGCGAGTGTGTAGCACAAGCCGGGGAGGCAAGTCCTCCGGGGAAGGAGCACGGATTTTATGGGGGAGGCCAATACGGAGTGTCTGCTCTGTGCGCCTGTGTGTGAGGCGGGGCGCGATAAGGGCCGCGTTGACCTCGAGCTGCTGGCTGCGCTGGGGCTTCCCGGGGACCTTTCACAGTGCCCCGCTCCTCCTTCCCGCATCTCCCGCTGCCCTTTGCTGATGCCACCCTCTCGTGGACTTTGTGCCGGCACTGGCTGGTCCATTTCAGCCTCCTTTCCAGGCTCCAGCTCCCGCGTCTGAGCTCTCCCCGCTGGTGTGGTCTGGCCCTTGGTTCCGGCGCCTCTGCCCTCTCTCTGCAAGCTCTCTCTCTTAGTAATGCTCCTATGTTTCTGCTTGTAAATACTGTTTGCACTCGATAGTTTACAAACGTATCTGTCCAGTGAAATCTCCAGAAGCATACACAACTGCCTCCTTGTAGCGCCACAGCCAAGACCACCAGGCACGGTTGCCTAGGCTGTGCACTGCAGAACTCCAGGGGCCTTGCTGATATACAGGTAAAGCACAGTGACCAGCCCAGGAGAACAGGGAGGACATGCGGTTATTGCTGCTGATGTTCCATGTGGAAAATGTGTAACAAATGACACCTCCTTAACCTTTTGAGGCATTTCTGTTACTCCGTATTTGGATGCTGAAGGGCCATAAAGAGGATTTGAGTTGAACTACAGGTTCATAGTTAGAGGGATGCATCTGTGATTCCTTCCTGTTTGTAAGTGATACCAAACTGCTGACCACCTCAAAAGCTTCTCGTCTAGAACTAAGGATTCAGATACATTTTGAAGAGAAAGAAGAAGAAAGAACGTAAGGTGGTCGTGGCTGTAGCTTCAGATCCTATTCCTTCATGGTGGGTCAGCACTCAGGCCATACACTCTTGTCAGATGCTTTCTCATTGTAGGAAACCATGTTCTGGTGAAGAGCTTGGAATCGGGAAGATGAGTTCAAATCCTGGCCCTGCTGTGGGTGATTTGGGGCTCATTGGCCTCTTTGGTTCTGAGTTTCTCCATCTGTAAATGAAGATACCAGCGCTCTCCTCACAGGCTTTGGAGAAGCTAAACTTTGATGTGTGTGGAAGGCAGCTTGGAAAGTCCTGGCATCTTTGATGAATGTCATTTTCTAGTGCCTTTTCTTCCTCTTCCCTGTGGACGTAGATTAAATTCACTCACTCATTTATTCCTGAAGCATTTGGAGAGCAGGTGCCCGTGTGCCAGGCACAGGTGGGAACACGTGGTGTGTACAACATTGCTGACCCCTCCCCCATCTCTCCAGGTTGTGATCCCTGAGGGAAGCACAATCTCATGTGGGCTCTGAGTAAGACGGGTGGGATGCTCCGTAAACCCATGGCAGGCTGGGCAGAGGAGCCCATGGCCAGCCTTGCACTGGAGGTCAGGGCATGAGGGCACATGGGTCTGGAAGGCGGTGTCAGCACTGAGCAGACTGATAGGAGGGTGAGGACAGAGCAGGGACAGAGGACAACTGAGACCTGCTGCCCACATATCTGTGGCCCAGGGAGGCCACGTGTGAGACCTGGTGTGGGATGAGGACACTGCTCGGTGTTAGAAGAGGAAGTAGTGAGGGCAGCACTTGTGGAGTAGGCAGGAGGGGGCGATGATGGCTCCAGAGCCAATGGGGGGAGCCGCAGGGCTGGGCAGTGGGCACGGGCGCCAAGGGGAGGGGCTCAGGGTCCTCCAGGCCTGGGCTTCACGGGGGGACAGGAAGGAGCAGGTGGGCCAGGAGGTTTGAGAGGGCTGGGCCTTGCTCACCGTAGTCCACTCGGGACCTTCCCATGCGTGGTCTCACAGAACGACTCCAGTTTCAGATGTGGAGATGAGGTTGCAGAAGTTTTAGTAGGTTACCCGAGGATACACAAGCCATCAAAAGATAGAACGAGGATTTAATATATTGATTTCTGATTCAAGCGCTAGTTTAGCTGTCTTTAACTGCGCAGAGGCATTTGGGAAGTATATGAAAGTCTTGGCTACACTTTAGATTTGAGAGTTAACAGATATGCTGGAAATAACTGTGATGGGAGTGATGGAAGCATGTCACTCCTTAAAGCTCAGGGGCAGCAACGTTATTTACCTTGGTTCTTGATCTAAGCATCTACATTCATTATAGACTTTGCGTGCAATAATACCAGTGGTCCCAAACCTTTCATCAAAGGTTTTATCACAATTTTATGATATATAATCAATCACTCAGTAGTTGGTCACTTAGTAGATGACAAAGTGACATCTAAACCTATTTGAAGGGAACATGGCAGTTTCTATTTTCATTGGATGTTGGTGTATTTACTTTGTGCTATTATTTTCCTTACTTTACTATTGAAACATGTCCATTTGGGTAATGGGCATATACTTATATACTTTCAGTAGGTTTGATGCATTTCATAAGTCAAAAATTAAAAGAAAAAGGGAATGAAAAAGGAATGATTTTTTAAAAGAAAAAATAGTTCCGGTTCATTACAGACATTTGGAAACTATAAGAGCACAAAGAAAGTACAAATCCCCTGTAATATATCATCACCAAGAGATTTAACGCTTAGAGCTTCACAGTGCTGAACAGTTTGCCATCTTTTATCGTGTGTGTGTGTGTAGGTGTGTGTGTGATCTTTTATCATGTGTGTGTGTGTGTGTGTGTGTGTGTGTGTGTGTCTGTGTGTCTATGCATGCTGTATATAAAATTGGGGTCATATTCTGTATTTGTATTTTAAAATATTTTTGTTTGAAAATATATAACAAATATTTTCTACCGTTTTGACATGATTTTAAATGAATTGGTATATATGTGTGTGTGCATACATATATATATATTTATAATAATTTAACGAAACCCTTATTATTGGACATTTAATTTTAAATTTTACTTTACTACTAAAAATAATATTGCAGAGAACAACATTGTACGTAATAATTTATGTGCATTTCTGATTTTTTTCTTCACATGTATTTTGGATGTTGAATTGCTGGGTTAAGAGTTATCAACACTTTAACGGGTTTTAATACTTATTATAGAATTGGTCAGAGTTTCTGCATTTATGAAACATTTGGAACCGCTTATAGCACGTCACTCCTTAAAGTTCAGCGTCAGCAACTTTATTTTTCTTGGTTCTTGATCTAAGAATATGCATTCATTATAGACTTTTGTGTGCAGTAATACCAATGGTTCCAACCCTTTAACCAAAGTTGGATGAAATTAGAATACTTTTGAGTCCCACTTAACGTTGGTTAACTTTAAAAGCTGCAGTAGATGTAGTTTCATTTTCATGTGGGTCTGCACTTTTCAAACCTTGGTGTCAACTAGGAACAGATGGGCTCAGATCCTGAAAGAACAGCCTTTCTTTCCTGTGGATGCTCCAGCCCAGGCCGATGAGTTGCTGACATAGATATCCAGACCTCAAGCTTGTGTATACACTGCACCTTTGAGGTCAGCAGCCACGACCTCACGCCCACACTGCTGGCCCCACCGTGTGTGTCTGAGATCCCGAAACTCACTCTTTACCTTTTCACTTTGTGGAGCATGAGAAGGTATATTTGGGCTTGTAATATGGTCCTGAGTCATTACATGTGTGTTTAAATGGACTTCCAATTATTTATCTCTTTCTCCTGGAAAGTATAACCAGTTGGTATTTTTTTATAACGTCTATTTTCTACTAAGAGAATTGACAGGTACGGTGGAAAGTTCCAGACACAAAACAGAGCCCTTTCTTTTTCTTTTGTGGACATCTCAAGTCCTGAATGGAAAATGGTGATGAAGCAAGAAAGATGTGTAATGAAGCAGGTTTGTCTCCCACTGTCTGTGTGCCCTCACCGCTTGCTGCTGTATACGGCTTGTGTGTGTGTTGGGGGATGGGTGGTCGGAAAAGGAGGTGGGGAATGTACTTTGGATGTGGTGCTCTAAAGAACCATCCTCTAATGTGCTTGCCTTTAAGAATTTACTGGGGATGAAAGCCAAAAATACGTAACAGAAGTAAAGCACAATTCTCCAGCACTGGCTATTCTACAAAGCATATTCATAGTCTGCAACCCACTCGATTCTTCTTACCCAATGGAGGTGGTATTATTGTCCCCAGCTTCTCCATGAGAAAACTGCTCATAAAAGTCTTCTCCTTACACTGCTACTTCCCTTTTATCCCCCAGAGGAATACTGGAGCATGTAGGATATTCATTAGTGTTTGTTGTAAGGACCTAAGGCATGCCATGTTCTGACAATCCCTTTACCTATGAAGGGAAGTGGGGCCATTTCATCTTGACACCTTAGACAGCAGCTGTGAGCTCACTCCCAAACGTTAGGGTGATGTACAAGAGTCATGAGCCATAGTTCCTGGCCTTAAAGACCCAAAGTCCTGTTGGGAAGGTAAAGCGTGGAGACTTGGCACCTCAAGAGAACAGTCCAAAATGGTCTGTGTCTCCTCATGTAGCCACGAAGATGATGGTGGCAGGAACTTGGCTGGAGAAAGGATAATTGTTATTGGAGTGGTGGATGATGATAGGCTGGAGGCAGAGTTTTAGGCAAGTCTTTAAATGTGTGTAGAATCTGCACCTGTAAGAGGAGGTCAGTGTGCGTAAGCACAGCATTAGGAGATAAAGTTGGAAAATGTAGTAAAGTCTTCATAAATAACCAAAAAAGATGAACTGCCCCACACAAAGTCTCCTTATGCCCAGACTTGTGGCAGATGAGGCTGACAAGTAAGGGGTTCATTTGAGAAAAGTAACTTTTAACTCAATGATTTCCTCAAACAGCACAGCTTCCCAGCTTCCTTAGAGTCTCGTGTGCCGCCATGGGAGACAGAGAAGTTGTGTTGGATGAGCTTAATCTCCATCTGCCCTGCCTCGGAGAAGGAAGTCAGGAACATTGAGTGACATGTGATGTCTGGTCTAGGAGAGCCCAGGTTTACAGTGATTCTGCTGCTGATCAGCAATTTAAGATACATATTCGATTTGTACTGGTGAGCATTGGCAAGACTGTGTATAGGGGATCTTTTAGAAACCTATTAAAATGTATGTGTAAGTTACATTTATAAGGCTCTCTATTTTACAGCATAAAGAGAATTAATAAATTAAAAGTGATAGTAGTTTGGAGGAAATGGTGGAGAAGGAAACGTCAGAAATCTATATTCGCACCTAGAAAACAGTTGCGCTGGCAAAATCTTTCTGATGTGACTATTTTGGAACTCTGGAGTCCATTGAGAGCTTGTAGTTTCCAGATAAAGGCTTGGACAGTAAAGTGTGGTTAATTTGGATTAATTTCAGCTGTAGCCCATTAGTAGCTACCCACTCTCCACACTGCCTTGTGGTAGAAGCTATACACATGTTCCTGGAACAGCTGGCATGCAGTTTGTGAGAGCCAGAGTGGGGAAAAAGACCCTGTCCTTCAAATATGAGGAACCTGTGCTGTGAATGTTGATTGCAGCTTTTGGTAACAGAGGTGCAGACAACTGTCCTGTGAATGTTGACTGCAGCTTTTGGTAACAGAGGTGCAGAAAAGGGGTGGCAGCTGACATTCTCATTACATCTTCCTCCTTGTCACAACCCCTGACTCCCACCTCCATCAGCTGAAGTAACTTCCAAGGTATTTAAAGGGCTGGGACATTTCACCAAAAACCCTTTATTTTACTTTTTCCTCCTTGGGAGCCAGACATTAAAGACTAGGACATTCAAAAGCAACTTAATATGTGGAGAAAATTAGAAAGCTACCATACATACCCAGGGAAAGGTAGGCTCAGAAAAGCCACAAAAAGACCTCCAGTTTATAGCTCTGGCTCATCCTTGGCACAGAGACAGCCCATAAGGAGAACATATTTTTTAAAAATTAACAACAACAACAACAAACCCCAAACAAACCCTGGAGAAAAAGGGAGAATCTGCTTTCCAGAGTTATCACAGTATTAAATTCAAATGTCCAGTTTTTAATAAAATGCTACAAGGCGTACGGAAAATGAGAAAGTGTGGCATATTTTCTCAGAAAGGAAAGAAAATGAATCAACAGGAATTTGTCCTTGAATAGGACCTGATGGCAGATCTACTTGGAAAACATTTGAAAACAACTGTCTTAAAGATGCTGAAAGAACTAAAGAAAGATGTGGAGAAAGTCAAGAAAATAACATACGAACAAAATTAAAATGTTAATAAAGATATAGAAAACATAAAAGAAATCAAAAAAATTCTGAAGCTGGAAAGTAAAATAACTGAAATTTTAAAAATTACTAGAGAGATTCACATTTGAGCAGATGGAAGAAAGAATCAGCAAACTTAAAGACAGGAAAATGGGGCCAGGCGCAGAGGCTCAGTCCTGTAATCCCAGCACTTTGGGAGGCCGAGGTAGGTGGATCGCAAGGTCAGGAAATGGAGACCATCCTGGCCAGTATGGTAAAACCCCACCTCTACTAAAATACAAAAATTAACTGGGCATGGTGACATGCGCCTGTAGTCCCAGCTACTCGGGAGGCTGAGGCGGAAGAATTGCTTGAACCTGGGAGGTGGAAGTTGCAGTGAGCCAAGATCACAGCACTACACTCCAGTCTGGTGACATAGCAGGACTCCGTCCAAAAAAAAAAAAAAAAAAAAAAAGACAGGACAGGAAAATGGAAATCATTGAGTCTGAGAAATCGATTTTTTTTTTTTTAATGGAAGAAAAGGCAATAGAGACTAAGGGACCTGTGGGACAGCATCGAGTGGACCAGCATACACAGTATGAGAGTACTGGAAATAGAAGTGGAAGAGTAAGAGGCAGAGAGAATACTGGAAAAAATAACTGAAAACTTCCCCAAATTTGATAAAAGACATGAATAAACATCCAAGAAGCTAGATGTACTTTAAGAAAGATAAACTAAAAGAAAGTCACACAGAGACACTACAACTAAACTTTTAAAAGACAGAGAGAATTTTGAAAGCAGCAAGAGAGAAGTAGCTCTCACATATAAGGATCCTCAGTAAGGCTAATAGCAGATTTTTCCTCAGAAACTTTGGAGACCAGAAAGGAGTGGGCAGATATATTCAGAGTGCTAAAAGGAAAAAGAAACAACACAATCAAACTGTTAACTGAGAACCCTATTTCCCCGCAAAGCTATTCTTCAAAAGTAAGGAATAGTTCAAAAATTAAGATATTCCCATATAAAAGCTGAGGAAGTTTCTTACAACCAGACCTTCCCTGTAAGAAATGCTAAAGGGTATCCTGCAAGATAAAATAAAAGACACTAACTAGTAACTCAAAGCTGCGTAAAGAAATAAAGATCTCAACGAAGGTCTATACTTGTCAGTTATAAAGATAGTATCATTGTAACATAGTTCAAAACTGTACTTTTTTTCTACATAATTTGAGACTAATACACTTAAAGGAATTATTACTCAATGCTTCGGTGTACACAATGTATAAAGATGTGATTTTGTAAAACAACAGTTGAAAGTTAGGAACAGAGCTGCTAAAAGAACAGAGATTTTGTGTGTTATTGAAGTTAAGGTGATATCATTTTAAATAAAAATGTTTTTATTTTAGGATGTAAAATATAATCCTCATGCTAACCAAAAACAAACAGCTATAGAGTATATATGAAAGGAAGTGAGAAAGGAATTTAAATGTTTGACTAAAAGTAATTAACTAATCACAAAACAAGTCAGGACTTGGGGGAAACAAGGGACAAAATAGTTATACATAAGAAATAAATAGCAAAATGCTCAAAGTGCATCCCTTTTATCAGAAATTACTTTAAATGTAAATAGATTAATCTCTCCAATTAAAAGACAAAGACTGGCAGAATGGATAAAACATTTAACTATATGATGTGTACAAGAGACTTGTTTTAAATCTCATGGAACTTGTGTCCAAAGACAAAAATAGCTTGAAAGGAAAGAATGGAAAAAGATATTCCATGCCAAAAATAACCAAAAGTAAGTAACCAAAAACTCATGAAATGCAGTAAAACTAGTTGTAAGGGAAAAAAATATGTAGCTATTAATTCTGTCCTTTAAGAAATAAGAAAAACAACCTAACTGTACAACTTGAGGAACTAAAAAGTAAGAACAAGCTAAACCTAAAGCTAGCAGAGGGAACTACATAGTAAAGATTAGGGCAGAGATAAGTGAAATAGAAAACAGAAAACTAATAGACAAAAAACAGTGAAACCAACAACTGGTTCTTTGAAAAGATCAATAAAATTGATTAACATTTTAGCTACATGGACTAAGAAAAAAAAAGAAGATTCAGATTACTAAAATAAAAAATAAAAGTGGGTTTTCCTAGGAAAAAGAAAGAAATAAAAGTGGGAATAGTACTACCAACTCTACAGAAATAAAAATGGATTATCAGAGATTACTAAGAATAATTGTATGCTAATAACGTAGGATAATCTAGTTAAAACGAATAAATAAAACCTACCAAGACTAAATAATGAAAAAATCTAAGTAAACTTATAACTAATAAGGTGACTGAGCCAGTGATCAAAAATCCCTGGACAGAGAAAACCTATGTGCCTAATGTCTTCACTGGTGAATTCTACCAAACATTAAAAAACTGAATGCTAATCCTTCTTGAAAGATTTAAGAAGATGGAACACTTTCTAACACTTTCTATGAGGCCAGCATTATTCTGATTCCAATGCCGGAAGAAGACCCTCTAAGAAAAGACAACTAGAGGCCAATATCCCTTATGAACATTGATGCCGAAATCTTAAAAAAAAAAAAAAGGCTAGCAAACTGAATTCAGCAGGATAGTAAAAGAAATATACACCGTGATCATGTAGGATTTATTCCTGGAATGCAAGGATGAATCAATATGTAAAAATCAATCAATGTAATACATCACAGTAATAGAATGAACAGGGTAAAAAACATGATCTCAATAGATGAAGAAAGCTTTTGAGAAGATTTAACACACTTCTATGACTAAAAACTCTCAATAAACTCAGATTAGAAGGAAACTACCTCAACATAATAAAAGCCATATGTGAAAAAAAAATTGCAAACGTTACATTCAGTGGTGAAAGACCACTAGTTATTTCTGTAAGATCAGGAGTAAGGCAAGGATGCTTGCTTTCACCACTTCCATTTAACATATTACTGAAAGTTCTAGCTGGAACAATTAGGCAAGAAAAAGGGATACAGATTGGAAGGGAAGACATAGACATTGGAAAGGAAGAAGTAAAATGGTCTCTATTTGCAAATGATATGATTTTATGTGTTAAAAATTTTTAATTCTGTACACACACATACACATTCACAAAAATTGTTAGAACCAATAAATAAATTCAGAAAAGTAGCAGGATATAGAATTAAAACACAAAAATCAATGGCATTTCTGTACACTAACGATGGACGCTCTGAAAAGGAAACGACAAAAACAATTGTGTTCAAGATAATATTAAAAAGTAAAATGCTTTGGAATAAACAAATAATGTGACAGATTTGTACAACAAAAATTACAAAACATCACCAAAAGACGTTCAAGAAGACATCAACAACTGGAAACACATCCCATGTTCATGGATCAGTATTAGTACTGTCAAGTATTGGTATTGTTAAGATGTCAGTGCTACCCAAAGAGACCTAGAGATTTAGCTCAATATCTATCAAAATTCCAGAAACACTTTTCTGCATAAATAGCAAAATCCATCCTAAAATTCATGTGGAGTGTCAAGGGACACTGACTAGCCAAAATAATCTTTAAAAGAACAAAACTGAGTACTCACACTTTGTGATTTCAAACCTTATTACAAAGTTACTGTAGTCAAACAGTATGATACTGGAATAAAGACAGATGTATAGATCAACAGAATAGAATAGAGAGCCCAGAAATAATCACACATCTATGGCCAAATGATTTTTGACAAGAGTTTCAAGGCCATTCACTGGAAAGAGGACTGTCTTTTCAACAAATGGCATGAGAAAACTGGATATCTATACGCAAAATAATGATATTGGACCCTTGTCTAACACCAGATACAAAAATTAACTCAAAATGGATTAATGACCTAAAGGTAAGACCCAAAACTGTAAAACTCTTAGAATAAAGCATACAACAATAGCCTGACACCATTGGATTTTTTTTTTTTTTTGAGACGGAGTTTTGCTCTTGTTGCCCAGGCTGGAGTGCAATGGCGCGATCTCGGCTCACCGCAACCTCCGCCTCCTGGGTTCAAGCAATTTTCCTGCCTCAGCCTCCCGAGTAGCTAGGACTACAGGCACATGCCACCATGCCCAGCTAATTTTTGTATTTTTAGTAGAGACGGGGTTTCACCACGTTGACCAGGATGGTCTCGATCTCTTGACCTTGTGATCCACCTGCCTCGGCCTCCCAAAGTGCTGGGATTACAGGCGTGAGCCACCGCGCCCGGCCACCATTGGATTTGACAATGATTTCTTGGATATGATGTCAAAGGCACAGGCAACAAAATAAAAATTATGCAAATTGGACTTTATAAAAAATTCAAAAATTTGTGTATCAAAAGACACTACCAACAGAGTCCAAAGGCATCCATGGAATGAGAGAAAATCATTTGCACATCATATATCTGACAAGGGATAAATATCCAGGATATACACAGAACTCTTAAAATTTAACAAATCAAAGAAAAGACCTGATTTTTAACTTATGCAAAGGATTCGAATGGACACTTTTTATAAAAGATATACAGATAGCCACTAAGGACATGAAAACGTGCTCAGCATCAGTAATCATTATAGAAATGCACACAAATACTACAGTGAGACACCAACTCACACCCATTATAATAGCTACTATTTTAAAAACAGAAAATAACAAATGCCAGGAAGGATGTGGAGAAATTGGAAGCCTTGTGCACTCCTGGTGGTAATATACAATGGTAAAGCTGCTGTGGAAAGCAGTATGGTTGTTTCTCAAAAAATTAAAAATATGTTTTAACTTTTGATCCAGCAATTCCACCTCTGATTATGTACCCAATAGAATTGAAAGCAGGTTCTCAAAGAGATATTTGTATGCCCATCTTTATAGCAGCATTATTTACAATAATTTAAACGTGGAAGTAACGTAAGAGGCCATCATCGGATGAGTAGATAAACGAAATGTAGTATATACATAAAAGGGAATATTTTTCCACCTTAAAATGAAGAAAAGTAATTCGGACACAGGTTGCCACATGGATGAACCTTGAGGACATGAAGGCAAGTGATAGAAGCCAGTCACAAAAAGGCAAACACTGTGTGATTCCACTCGCAGAAGCTCCTTAGAGTCAGCAGAATGACAGAGACAGGGTAGAGTCTGGTAGCCAGGGGCCGGGGAAGGGGAGATGGGAAGTGTTTGATGGGGACAGAGGTTGAGTTGTACACGCTGAAAGTGGTTCTGGGGCAGATGGTGGTGATAGTTATACAACATGACGAATATATTTAATATCACTTAACTATGCACAACTATGCACTTAAAAATAGTTCAGAAGGTAAAGTTTATGTTACATGTATTTTACCATAATACAAATAATTGGAAAAAAAAGCCCAGTGAAACAGCATTTCAAACCCACTAGAATTTAGAAGTCAGAAAACAGCACGGATTGACAAGAATATGGAAAAACCCTTGCGTAGTTCTGAGAGAAATGTAAAATTGCACAATTGCTTTCGAAAACAGTTTTCCAAAGTTTAATCAAGAGACTTCTCTTATGAACCAGTGATTCCTTTCCTAGGCGTATACCAGGAGAATTGAAAGCAAAAGTCTTCGAAAACACACGTACCCAAATGTTGATAGCGACATTATTCATAACAGCTAAAAGGTGGAATCAACCTTATTCCACCTTTTATTCATTCACTGGCTGATGAATATTCATAAGTGAAATGTGATCTATTCACACAATGGAATGTTATTTGACCATAAAAAGTAACGAAGTGTTGATACACACTACAACCAGGATGAACCTTAAAAACGTTATACTCAACATTATGCTGAAAGCAGTCAGTCACAAAAGACTTCATGTCATGTGAGTCTCTATATAAAATACTCAGAATAGGAAAATATATAGAAGAATAAAGCAGATTAATCATTTACTGGGGCAGAGGAGGTTGTGTGGAGATAGGGGTTGTGACTGCTAATGTTTTATTTGGGGGGAGATGATAAAAATATTATAATATTGATTGTGTTAACAGCATTGTGGAACTCTGTGAATAAACTTAAAACATTGAATTGTACAATTTGAATGAATTCTATGATAGGTGAATTGTATGTGAGCATGCATGGATTAGTAATACATTTCTAAAGTCTCCCTTAGGTTCCTACAACTTCATCAAATTCAAAAGTATTCTGCCTAATGATTTATTTTGTAATCTTACAAGCAATTCCAAACATTTAACGGAGTCACAGAAAATGATGAGAAATAGGGGCAAGGGTTATGCAGCTCGTCTTCTGCTTCTCTGTTGCAGCGATATGTGCATTTCCTGCGGTTCATGTTGTACGGTATCACAATAATTAATCTTCTCTACTTCTTAGTGTGGGGACCGTGTGTCTTAGCGTCCCCGGTTCAGCGTGGTTTCTGGCTCACTTAATGTCAACTGAACAAACATGAGTGAGTTGCATAGATATATAATATTGTTCCCTAAATCACGACATACAAAATCTAGTGGCAGAACAGGGACAGAAAATGCTGGATGTCCAAATTCTCAAGGCAGCGCCTTATCCAGCCATCAGCCTCGGAGATGTGGTACCCACATCATTTCCTTCTCTGCACACTCTGTACCGCTTAATGGAAGCTTTGCAGTCCAGCATTTGTAAAGGACCCACACATTTCCTCATGCAGTTGAACACAGGAGAGAAAAAAGAAATAAAAATTAAAGAACTGCATCATGTCTTCTCTTTGCTACTTTTTCTGAAAAGTCTATAACAAGGCACGAGCAGAGACTGGAAGTTGTTTGGCATATTTTTAGATGTAGGAGAGCTGCTCCTTAGCACATTGATTTTGGAGTTGGCTCTGATGGCTTCCCTTCCCAAAGCCAGCGTTGGCTGTGAGCACATCCAAACCGACTGTGATTCACCAGCAGGTCACTAGCAGTGTTTTGGAGGCTGATGATATGGAAACCTATCCAGCTTATTCTGTTTGTTCATATTCTATTGTGGTTCTACAGCATTTTACAAAAAAAATATTCTCAGTTCCAACTCTCTGCTATCCAAATCCATGTCTTCTAACTTTTTATTACCAAGTAAAAGCCCAGGGTAAGACCTCGGCCTCCATAGGGTTGTCACTTCTTGGAAGAAAATCATAAACCAAAGCATTAATTATCTTCTGCTCAGGGCTGAGCAGCGTGCAGAGGGCATAGCCCATGCCCTCACTCATCAGGAGGGCCTTTGCAACCTTTTGGTGTCATGATGTCTGGGCCTGGGAACTGCAGATAACACAGGAATTACGTGACGCGGCCCTCGCTGGCCTCTGGCTCCTCTCCAGCCTCTCTGCTGCCCAGCGGTCATCTCAGCATGCACACCTCTCCCTGGTTCTTGTTTCTCATTGCAGACAAGTCGTTTTCCCAGGCAAAGCTACACCTCCACAGGGCCCCTCAAAATTCTGTTTTTCTCAGTGTTCTGATCTCAGCTGCAGATGGGGAAAGGTCCAACTTAAATGAACTCATAGTGGAGAGGAGTGAATTTTGGCTTTTGAATTAGTCAACCCCACTGGCTACTCATCAGGGTGATGGGCAAAGCAATCTTTATTTCAGAATATATGAGATACTGTGCCAACAGTGTTTGGGAATTGCTTCTGTATGGAGCATTTTAGTTTTACTGAGCTATTTCATGCACTGGAAATTATCATATGTGGGAAAGAATTAAATACTGACTTGATTTAAAAATTACCTTTTTTTTTTTTTGAGATGATTCTTGCTCGTGGGATCTCGGCTCACTGCAACCTCTGCCTCCCGGGTTCAAACGATTCTTCTGCCTCAGCCTCCCAAGTAACTGGGAGTGCAGGCACCCACCAACATGCCTGGCTAATTTTTGTATTTTCAGTAGAGACAGGGTTGCATCATGTTGGCCAAGCTGGTCTCGAACTCCTGACCTCAGGTCATCCACCCACCTCGGCCTCCCAAAGTGCTGGGATTACAGATGTAAGCTACTACGCCTGGCCGAAAATTACCTTTTGATTAAAAAACATACACATGGCACACAATCTATACATTGATGTAGTTCTCCTTCTTTTAAGTATTTATTGGCAGTTTACATGCATATTTTATATGTGAAGCAGTAAAATGTTATAATCATTCTGATTGGGGAATTTTATGTGACGGCATAGTTTATTAGTCATGGTGATTTCTGGAGTAAAGTTTGAGGAGGGTGATGGACGGCGTGTGCAGTATTTTACTGCTTTATTTTTTCTGTTACAGAGCAAGGCAGTATATCTGCAATCATTCTAGGGCTGCCTTCTTACGGCAGTACACATGGTACTTAAAACAACAGACATTTAGGCTTTCCGAGTTCAGGAGGCCAGCAGTCCGGAACCTGGGTGATGGTCACCTGCACTCTGGGTCAAATCCCCTGGTCTCCCCCGGCTCCTGGTGTCTCCGGCACTCCTTGGCATTCCTCGGCTTGCAGACGCAGCTCTCTGCTCCCGCGGCCACTTCCCCTCGTGTCTCCTCATTGTCTTCCCTCTGTGCCCATCTGTTTTCTCTTCTCATGAGGGTGCCAGTGGTATGAGTCTGCTGGGCTGTGTAACATCATACCCAGGCTGGGTGGCTCAGACAGAAACTCAGTTCTGGAGGCTGCAGGTGCGAGAGCGGGTGTCACAGGCACAGGCACCTTCTGAGGCTGTGAAGAGCACCGACCTCCCGCCTGTCCCCACTCCTGGCCATCTGCAAGGTGCGTCCATGTGCCGAAGCCAGGGCACGGTGGGTGGGAGGGGGCGCAGAGGTCCTAGACTGCTGGACATTTTTGCAGGAGGCAGAGGTCAGGACCCAGTTCTCAATCGAATCATCTGGGCCCACTTGTGTCACACTGGGTTTTAGAGTGAAATAGATCAGGGAGGAAGACAGAGACGCTCTGGCAATCGTCCTTCCTTTGAAGGTCAAGATATCTTCCTGCGTCTTGTCAAGGCGTGTCACATACAAGGCATGTCACACAAAGTGGGCTCCAGAGGGGACCTTTCACTGGGCAGATGACTCCCACTCACCCCTTGATGGTCTCCACGCCGACCCATCTTCAAGGTCACAGCGGCAACTCAGAAGCAAAGTGGTGTGCTGAGTGAGGCTTCAGGATGTAGACTTGCTGGGATTTTAGAAATCACTCCATGCAACCCCTAGGTTTATCGGTGGATTGGGGGGTAGAATTGAGATTTTAAAAGTGTCATGTGGGTAACCGGGCATTTTGAGACAGCAAGTCAGTGCCCCCTGCTGTGATGCCAGGGGTTGGAGCTCCCTGGAGGAGCCTGGCACCTTTTGGGATGTCTTCTGTCGCCCTCCATCCTGACCACACGCTCACAGTGGCTGAGTTTGGGCTGAGACTGCATTTGGGATTTGGATTCCTGCTGAGTGGGGCAGGAGGTGGGGCACTGAGTGGGGCAGCAGGTGGAGGTGAGCCCTGTGTTGCTTCTCAGTGTGCCCATGCATGACTTGAGACACGGCAGGGCAGCCGTGGGGGAACGCTGCCTTCTCTCATTAAAGGGTGATCCTGTAAGGACTCTGGAGAGGTCATTCCTGACAGCGGGAAATATTTCCACATCATCTTGTACAAATCACTGCAAATACTGCTCACACCAGCCTTGCTCTCATGCGCCTGACTAATGCAGTGTTTTTGATCCTGGTCTTGTGGATGCTGGAGAATTTGAATTATGAGGAAGCAAGAGACAGATGATGCTGAACAGAAATCAACTATTTTTATTACAGTCACAAGTTAACTCCTGCATGTGAAATTTTGGATGCTAGGATAATGCGAAGATGTTAGTTTCCATAACATCCGAATCATGGGATGGGAGTCATAGGAAGAATTAGGAAAGGAATCTGCAAGGCCCACGACAGTCTGAGAAGCTTCTGGCGGCTGGAAGGTGAAGGCTGCTTGGTTTCCGAGTCTCGTGGTGATGTCACCCATGAGCATCTTTTAAAATACGTATTTGGGGTCAGTTCGGCCCTAAGATCCTGTGGGCAACTCCCACCAGTCAGCCAGAGCTTTCTGTGCGTATTTAAAGATCAAAAACGTTATTGCGAATAACAATAAAATATTTAATAAAAGTTTAAACTAAAACATTAATTTGCTACTCTAAAATATCTGCATGAGCCGTGGGAATGTGTCTAATCTTATCAGACACAGATATAGAAGAGGCATTTGAGTTTACTTAACTGTAATTTTATTTCATTATTTTTAAAGAGATTGCCTGTCTGCTGTATTATAAGTTAAAATTAAATGGGAACCTTAACTACAGGAATTCTAAACCCCGTGGAGAGTGAGCAGTGCTGTTCAACGTCTTAACTTCTCTCTGGAATAAGTCTAGGTACTGCTAACTACACTGAAATATTATTTTTAACCATTCTCGGGCCACTGACACATTCTCCCCCATTCTTCTTTTTGATAAACTTCATTTTCTCACTTCAGAAGCAAGTTTCCCAATACTGAATTCCTCTGAACATGGCCCAGTCTTACTGGTCAAATCTGGCATTACGAGTGGGCTTAATTCAACAAAATGATGTCTCCCCAATTTTTTATTTGTGGAAGAGAAATTACAGGTTGTATCTGAAGGGTAATTTCCTCTTGAAAGCAAAAATATAGGCCTTCCCTATCTAAATTAGAAAAATCAGTTGCATTTAAAATGGGGGTTTCAATTTGCCAAGCACATGAGAACACCCTTGGCTGACCCCACCCTCTGAGAGACAGCACACACACGCGATGCTCATTTTTAATCCGCAAAATGTCCATCTCCCTTTCCATAGCCTGTGTCCTCTCGGCTCGCTAGTGCCAGGCTAAGGGACGAATTCACACAATGGGTCGGTCAAATCTGACCAGTCTTCACGTGACAAAGTCACACCCACAGGTATCACTCAAAACAGGAAACTCAGTCCAGTGCTAGGGGTGAAAAAATGTGGCAGAAAATACACACTTGAGCTCTGTTATGAATTCCATAGTTATTACCATGAGATTAAACAAAAATTATTGCAGTGTGAAGTAGGGTTCTCTAAATCGACTTTTCTTTCAGTCTCAAGATGACGTGACCTACGAGGTTGATGACACTTTAGAGAGAATGCTGTCTCACAGGACGCTATGTGGATGGTGATCAGAGACACTTACCTGTCCTGATGCCCTCCCACCGCCAAAAAATAATGTGTCACTTTGAGCAAGACATCCTGTTTCTCTGGCTTTTCTATTGCCATTTATACAGTAAGGAGATGTGTCTTTAGGATCAAATGGGATCTGTGTTTCAGCATCACCCCGTGGTGTCATAAGGCTGACTTCCCTTGAGCTCTTCATACATTGTGAAGGTAGCTGGAAGACTTCACAAATTTGAATGAAGATTAAATTTTTGGAATATTTAGATATGCTCAAAAGTGATCAGTAATCTTTTTATTTTTTTGAGACAGGGTCTTGCTCTGTAGCCCAGGCTGGAATGCAGAGGCATCATCTCAGCTCGCTGAAACCTCCACCTCCCCGGTTCAAACAATTCTCCTGACTTAGCATCCTGAGTAGCTGGGATTACAGGCGCATGCCACCATGCAACAGCTAATTTTTGCATTTTTAGTAGAGACGGGGTTTCACCATATTGGTCAGGCTGGTCTTGAACTCTTGACCTCGGGTGATGCACCCGCCTTGGCTCCCAAAGTGCTGGGATTACCAGTGTGAGCCACTGCCCCTGGCCTCAAAAGTGATCCCTTTAAAGAACGGACTGGAACATTGATCTGCATTTGTATAGATTTCTTAAAAACTTAATTCTCGTTACTTCATAATCTTACCTTGCACAAGATCTTCTGTAGCTTTGCGTGGTGTTGAAGGCAAATGTTTTGTGAATGATGTACAGACGGCAAAGTAAGTGACAAGTTTCCAGACGAAGGAAGACTTTTTGTTTAGAAAATGATGCTCAAAGTACAAAGGTCAAGATATCTTCAGAACGGAAACCCACTGCGATAAGACCTGGCTGTCTAATAAGTATTGCACTTAAAATTATATTATTTTGATTTAGTAATATCAACATTTTATGTATATTAAATCCTAGGGAATTAAAATTAGCTTTTGACAAACAGGCTGACTTTGCAGACATGATTTTATTTTTCAAAAAAGTGTACAAATCCTAGTTTTTCTTTTCTCAGTTAAATTACAGAGAGCCAAGAAAATCAGTTTCATCTGAGTATTTATTTCATCAGACATATGGAGTTTTTAACCATCTCTGTCGTTTTTATTTTAATTGGTTCTTGCTATTCAGTGTCTGCCAAGAATAACTTCCAAAGGAGTTGCTCTTCAAAAAAAAAATTAGATTCTATGTGGCAGCCACTTTTCATAAGTGCATTTGGTGACCTTAAAATATTATGAGTGTGGGATCGTTCCGATACCACTGGAACGACCCTAAATTAAAGCGGTGTCCCTGTTTCCATCATGACCCTCATTGTTTTCCTGGTTTGACATTATTCCAGCCACGTTGGTCTGACTCTTGGCAAGTGTATTAGATGCTTATTCCAGATGTTACTAAGAGCAGTTTTCCTTCTACACATTCTGAGTGCAGCATCCTTCACAACCTGGCAAAGTATTTGGTCGGGCCCAGGTAGCTCACTGGTCGGGCAGGCATGTGATAATCCGGTCTTTTTAGGTTTCAGCAGACAGGCACCTGATGCGAACTCAACCAGCAACTTGGTGAAAAGAGTGGATACTTTGCCTCTCTCCCCTCTCCTGTTTTTCTGAATTTAACACCTACATAGACTTTTTCTTGACTTTAGTTGAAGCACTTTACTTGGGTTAAAGTGCCCATCAGAATCTTCTTGGATAAATGAGCACACACAGAGAACGTTTTCTTTTGCGCATTTTCACAGTCAGCAAGATAGGACATCACTTTGTGAGTGCATTGAAAATGAGTGGGCAGTGCCTCTGAACTTACTCTGCTTAGAGTGACGCTGATTTCTTGGGAGGCCCGAGACTTGGAGGAGATGTGAATTGGGAAAAGCAGTTCTCCTCCTATCAGTGGGAAGCGCAGTTTTCCTCATATTGGGGTTTTGTGATTCTTTCCCAAAAGGTAGGGAGTGAAACCTGGGCTGGAGCAGCCCCATCCCAGCAGCTGAAGGACAGGGGAGGTGGTTGGGAAGGGCGGGCACTGCTTTGCCCCCAAGTGCTGGAATGGAATCACAGCCTGGTCTAAGCACATCTGGCCTGGGAAGGCTGCGGTGGGACTGTCCTGCTGAGGCCTCCGTCTGCCTGCAGTTCCTGGAGAACAGGAAACTGCCCTTGGGCCAGAGTGTGCTCACCTTGCTCAGCCTCACTCCTTCCCTCACGCCTGCATCCTCCAGGGCCTGCCCCTGGCACCTTCCTGAAACTGGCAGCAAGCCTGGCCAAACCTCTCAGGCCTATGCCTGCCACTCCCATGCTGACTGCCCCTGCTGGCCACCGGACACTGGCATGGCCCGGGTCACAGGGCACTGCTAGACCGTGGCTTCACTCACCTGTGCGGTTCTGTGGCAAGTTTACCCACCAGCAGGGTTCACTCTGGGAGCTCCACCCACCTGCGTTCCCCCTGGTAGCCTCACCCACCTGTGGGGTTCCCCCTGGGAGCTCCACTCACCTGCATGGCTGCCCATGGTGCCTTCACCCACCCACGCAGCTCGCCCTGCCCACCTTGGCCTCCTCCCTGATGAGCAGTCAGGGCCAGGCAGAGCTGGGAGCTGAGGTCTCAAAGCCTGTGGGTGCCCTGCCTGCATTTCCTCTCCCCACCGCCTTTCGTTTTCTATTGATGTCTAAAATACCTTTGCAGTCCCTCGAAATCCTCTGTACTCCCTCCACATGTCTCCAAGCTTCTCGCCCTCCTATAATTACAGTGTCTCTATTTTCTCTGTAATTAAAAGTGTGATTTCAAGACCCTTTTCTTAAGTGACTCTGCTTGGCATTTAGGATTCGTTCGATCGGTCACAGAGCCAGGAAGCTTATTTTTATTCGTCTTGTTGCGACCGTTTGTTTCTTGGGCATTGGAGGAAAAGGCTGGGGCTTGGGGAGCCAGGGTGGGGAGTCCTTGCCGTGCAGTCCCTGTTTGCAGAGCTCCGTCTGGAAGCGCCGTCTGCAGCCCTGGAGGTGACGTCTGAGCTGCGTGTTCCCAGACAGCAGCCGCCAGCACAGGAGGCCGTGAGAGCTGAGCACCGGCCAGCGGGTGACTGGGTTCAGGCGGATTTCACCTCGTGCTAGCTAATTTCAAGGTGAAGAGCTCCACACGGCCAACGGTTTGTGTGCCGGACTGTGGCGCCCGGAGGAAGCCCTGCCCGTGCTGGGAGGCGGCGGGGGCTGCAGATGGGGCCCATTGCCTGCCGACCCAGCCCTCCAGCTCTGTCCCGAGAGCTCCTTTCTGTCTGAGACGCGGCTTCCTCGGCCAGCCGGCACCTGGACGGGCCAGCGGCCTGAGAGGTGTCAGACGAAGGGCCCCCCACCCCGCCCCGCCGCACCCCACCCGCGGCCTCCCGAGCCCTCCTCTGCCCATCCCCGAGACTGCACCGTGCACTGGAGCATGGGGGTCCTTCCGCGTGGGGTGGGGGGCGTTTCAGCTGTTCCATTTCAGAGGACTGTGGGGAGAATTCTCTTGGAAGGATTCCATGCCTGGGCTATCGCGTAGTGTAAACAAAGGCTGTTGAAAATTCAAAGAATCTGTTTGAATGCATGACCCATGGTGAGAGGGAACAGGATACTGGCCAGAGCCACACGGCCTCTCCTCCAGGCGTGGGGAAGGCTGGGCCGAGGGCTACGGGGTGGCTCCGTGGCCAGGCCCCAGCCCCTCCTCTCAAAGTCTGTGAGTGTAAAGCTATGAGAGCCGTGGGGCTGCCGTCCTCGGGAAGAAGGCCCAGCCCTGGCCCCTGTAGTTATGGGTCGTGCTGGAATGGGGGCCGGCGCCCAGGCCCCCTGTGGTTATGGGTGCTGTTGGAATGGAGGGCAGGGCCCAGTACCTTGTGGTTATGGGTGCTGTTGGAATGGAGGGACAGGGCCCAGGCCCCCTGTGGTTATGGGTGCTGATGGAATGGGGCCGGGGCCCAGGACCCTGCGGTTATGGGTGCTGTTGGAATGCAGGGCAGGGCTCAGGCCCCCTGTGGTTATGGGTGCTGTTGGAATGGAGGGGCAGGGCCCAGGCCCCCTGTGGTTATGGGTGCTGTTGGAATGGGGGCCGGGGCCCAGGCCTCCTTCCCTTGCAGAGGAGCCGGGTGATGGTGAGGAGCCTCAGCTGTTCGTGGTCAAATGAGGTGCCTTGGCTGGCATATTTGTGTGTTCAAGGGTGCCCCTGTGAGCAGCTCCACTCGGCCTCCAGCCCTGACAGCATCCCTTCCCAAAGAGACAGCCTTGCCAAATGTGGGCAAAGGGCATCCGGCTCCTTTTATGAAGGAGGAAAGACCTCACCCCTCCTTTCACAGGTATCTGTGGCCTCTGTGGCATGTGGCAGTGAATGTGGATGGAGGCGAGGTCTTGAGTGCCCTCTCTCCTCCAGGGACCCTCCTGCCCACCTGGGCAGTGGACCTACAGATCCCTCAGTGATGGGGGAAGCAGGTTCCCAGGAATCCTGAGTGGGAACGAGGCCTGTCCTGGAAATGTTCATTCTCTTGCAGGTTCATGGGACAAATCCCGATGAAGACCCCATGGTCTCGTCAGGAATCTGGCGCAGATGAAACGAGAGCAAACTCGGTTTTTGGGACATTCAGTCATGGTCCTGCATTAGCAGCTAAACATTCTTCATTTTGAAACCTCCCCTATATCCACATTCTACCCCCCACAAAGCAAAATAAATGGGCACAGTCAGAACTGTGATGGTGGAGGGTGCCGAAGGGACATGAGTGACATTTAGAATAAAATGAGGTCTTGCTGCCTTTAGATGGAGACACAGAGCTGGACGCTGCCTAGACTTTATGCAGAGATCAGAGGCCCCTGACCTTTACACGATGGGTCATTCTGTCACATTTTAACTCGTAGGACTGCGTGGCTGCTGCCATTCCTTTCACAAGGGAGCAGTCTCTCTTCACCTGCGTGAGTGGGAGGCAGGTGATCTGTGAGCTGCCTTGTGGATACATTGTTTCCAGCGAGGATCTGGCTTTCTGTTTCCTATTTTAAATCCTTTAGTTATGCCTCTCAGTGGAAATGATTTCATCGAATCACACAGTCTCCACTGAGGTTTGGCTAAGAAACACATTATCTGGTATCTCAGCGTTTGGATGCATTTCCCTGGCTTCCCAGGTTACTCTCATATTCTCTAACGTGTATTTTAGTGTAATTTGCTCTAAATGCTTTGAAATGAGCAACAGCCTCAGAAAAGAAACTCTGGCCGAATGCCTTTGAAAATGTCATTTCATCAGCAAATGTGTTCGCTATTCCAGGGAGAGGAAGGACAGAGAGGGAAGAGTCGCTGTCCGTCGGGTGGCTTAGCTGTTCCAGAAAATGTAGAGGCTATCAGGGAATTTGTGAATTATACCCTGCAATAAAAACAGCTACTTTTTAAATCAAAGAGGCCGGATCATTGGGGTTGTGTGCGTCTTTGGAATGGTAGGAGCGGCGCTTTTTCTGATCGCCCTCCCTGCTGCTGGCTGAGTGGTCAGAGAGCCACACGCCCTTTGGGAGCGTGATTCGTGAGGACGGCCGGGCCTACTGCCTGGTTATTACACGTGAAAACCCTGGGATCCCCCAGCCCTACCTAGTCAGGGTCTCTGGCGGTGTAGACGGAAGTCCACTGCCCCAGTGACAGTGCTGCACGCCGCCCCTGAGAGCTGCTGTGGTTCCGGGTGCAGCTGGGCGTTTGGGAAACGCAGTCCAACACGTGCTTCATACTTACTTTCATGGTGATTTGTACTTTTATTCTCAGACGCGTCTCATTTAACCTCTGCAATCTTGTCACTGGGCAGTCACTCTCCAGGTAGCCTATTTGCTTTTGCTATCAGTAAAGGACAGAGTTTATCTGATCTTCTGTGAATTGCAGTCTGGAGACGGATGAGCTGTACGTGAGCGATGAGGTGTGCCGCCGATGGGCCAGTGAGGAGAGTCAGACCTTCAGGTGAGAAGTCAGGTCTGTCTTTTTCCGATGCGCTGATAGCAGAGAATTCCAAGCGTGTGTCGCCTCCCAAGTCTAAATTGTCTTCTGCATGTGAAGGAAATAAGTGTAGGTATTCCTATTGTGCATATTTTTATGTTGATTGGAAACTACTCTTTTATATCGAGTTATCATGTGATTTTCCACCGGGAGCCCTTGAGGATCTACACATTTCAATTTTTAACAAGAACCAGTAGGGGACTGTGGAGCAGGCTGGGCCCTGGGGTCCCACCCTAACCAGCTGTGCAGCCAGGGAGGAGCAAGTCACTTAATCACTCTGTTTGCATCCTTATCGGCACAGTGGGACCAATGATAGCATTTAATGCAGAAGGTTGTTAGGTTGAAGGGACTAGAGCTGTAAGTGTTTAGAACAGTGCCTGGCCCAGGTGCCCAGTCTTCAAGCTATGATCAGGGAAAGAGGCTCACAGAGATGAAGTCCACGCAGGGCGCAGTGGCTCACACCTGTAATCCCAGCACTCTGGGAGGCTAAGGCAGGTGGATCACCTGAGCTCAGGAGTTCGAGACCAGCCTGGGAAACATTGCAAAACCCTTCTTCTATCCAAAAATATAAAAATTAGCTGGGTGTGGTGGCACCTATAGTTCCAGCAACTTGGGAGGCTGAGGCAGGAGAATCACTTGAACCCAGGAAGTGGAGGTTGCAGTGAGCCGAGATCACGCCACTGCACCCCAGCCTGGATGACAGAGTGAAACTCTGTCTCAAAAAAACAAACAAAAAAAGAGGTGAGGAGGAGACTGAAGTGGGAGGGAGTGGGAACTCTGAGTGGTAGAGGGTTTTTCATACTTGGTGTTCACGGGCCTCCCGTTGACTCAGGCAGGACGGCGTTCACACGTGGCGCCCAACGGGGCCTCTCTCAGAGGTGTTCTGGGGTCTCAGTGTGGTCATGCCCTCTGTCCTGCACTGATTTTCTCAAACACCTTCTCCTGGTCCTGCTTCTTGCCCTGGTGATTCTGTAGGACCCTGGGTGGCTATGGGAATGTGGCTCCGAAGACAGCTATCTTCACTGAGGCGTAGTGCTGGCCAGACACTGCTGGACTCCAAGGCCACGTGGGTGCACAAGCGTCTCTACCCCTGAGGAGGCACCGCCCATGGGCTCAGGAGCCCTGAGAGTCCACATCCATGCATTCCGTGCCCACACAGGCACCGCTTCCCAGCGGCGGCTGAGGACACACCCAAGTGCTTCACATTCATCGAGCGGCGTCTTTATTCTCGCTGGGACGCTGGATAAGAAGCTAGCTCTTTTGTAGTAAAGCAATGAGGACAGTGTCTGAAGCTGCATGAACCTTCTGGAAACACTTTTAAGTGACCGAAAGCATGGCAAGACCCTCTGATAGAGCAGGCATTGCTTACGAGGGGGGAGGTTCAGCTGTGTTACACTATTTCATAGGGGACTTGTAGACTCTACCCCCTACCTCCAAGTACCTCTGACCCACACGGATCATGGCTGAATGCTAAGGGCAGTTTTGTCATCGTTACCAGAGATAATTCTTGCATTAAGGCAACACCATCCTCCCTCATCATATCTTATTAGGAAGAATTTTAGAATAACGGAGTTCCTGGTGAATCTCCAGTAAACCGAGATCTGGAACAATGAATAACGTAAAAGATTTCTTAACTTATCTCCAGAAGTTACTAACGAGGAGCAAAAATGTCCATTTCATCATTGAATTCACATTGAGGTGGAGGCAGGGAAGGAAAATAAATAGGAAATGCATGTTTTGGAAAAGAGAGTTGCAGAGCCAGAAGCACAGTGAAGGACTGTGGAAGAATTGTCCGTCCCCGGCTGTGGGGCCAGGAAGCTGAAGCCCACCGTGCGGATCGTGAGGCGGGAGGAAGATGGAAGACAGAGCTCTAGGAAAAGCTGGGTCGAGGACCAAAAGCCAGAAAGACGTCGGTAAATGCAGTTCTAGAAAGTTCTAGGTTCACTGAATGAACAGCAAAGGCAGCATGCCTCGACCCTAAGAGGGGCTGCCTTGCCCCGGCCACGCCTGCCTGCACCCCTCTCAGGTCCTCCCGCTGGCTGCAGGCACCTCGCTCCGGCGGCCCCGCTGCACGCTGAGCCCCTGCTGTGTCTTCTGCATCTGCCTCCGTCTTTCCCCGGGCTTCCTGGAGAAACCTGCTCTCTCTTCTTGAACTTCTAATTTAGCTCCCTTTTTACCATGCACTCCTCATTTCCTCCTGGAAAATAGTCACCAGCCGGAGGATCCCTTAGTGTTTACACAGCAGAGTTGAAACGGCAAACATGCCCCATGCTCGTTTAAATGGTAGATAAGCAGGACCTCTGCTCCAGAGGCTTCTTGCAAATAACGTCTTCCTCTCTTTTCCAGTCGCTTTCTCATGCACGGCCACATTTTGTTTCCACAGTCATCTTTGTGAAGCAGGCATCACTGCTCTCACCTCCATGTGACAAGTGAGGAGACTGGAGATTGCGTGGCTCCATGCACGTCCCTGGTCGCTTTGCTCTTCTGCCCTCGCCGAGGTCAGCACGTTTCCTTTAACCACAGAGCTGGCCAGCCCGATGATCCTCTGTGCCCCGCCTCTGCCCACAGTCACCTTCTGAGTATTTATTAGGTTTGTAGCTGTAATCTAGTCATGCAGCTTAAAACAGATTCATCTCATTCAGTCATTTGCTCTTGGTTTTTAAATTCCTATGGGAACCCAATAAATAGAACAGAAAGGCAGAAGGGGGTCAGGTATGCTGATGGACCAAAGTTTCGCTCTTGTTACCCAGGCTGGAGTGCAATGGCATGATCTCTGCTCACTGCAACCTCCGCCTCCTGGGTTCAAGCAATTCCCATCCTCAGCCTCCCGAGTAGCTGGGACTACAGGTGCATGCCACCGTGCCCAGCTAATTTTTGTATTTTTAGTAGAGACGGGGTTTCACCATGTTGATCAGGATGGTCTCGATCTCCTGACGTCGTGATCCACCCGCCTCGGCCTCCCAAAGTGCTGGGATTACAGGCGTGAGCCACCACACCCGGCCCTCACTTTTTAAATTTTATTTTTATTTTTTTGAGATGGAGTCTTGCTCTGTTGCCCAGGCTGGAATGCAGTGGCCCAATCTCTGCTCACTGAAATCTCCGACTTTCAGGTTCAAGTGATTCTCCTGCCTCAGTCTCCGATGTAGCTGTGAATTCAGGCATGTGCCATCACGCCTAGCTACTTTTTGTATTTTCGTAGAGACGAGGTTTCACCATGTTGGCCAGGCTGGTCTCGAACTCCTCCCCTCAGGTGATCTGCCTGCCTTGGCCTCCCAAAATGCTGAGATTACAGGTGTGAGCCACCGCGCCTGGCCCCCTGGCTTGTTTTTAAATGAGCAGAGAGCACTCACATCACGTCTCCGTGATGAGCTCCTCCTGGTGAGTCTCCGTGCTCCTGAGAGGCACCTCGGTCAGCAGGGCTGTGCTGAGGCTGAGAAGCAAGTGCCTTCCCTGCATGGTGATTTTCTTCTTGGTACTCATCCACCTGTGGAAGAGCTTGTTATTTTATCCTTGCAGCTACCTCAGAGGCGACAAAGCACTCTTACTCTCGTTTTACAGATTAGCAAATTGAGTCTCAGAGATTGCAAGGGTGGAAAAATGCAGACCAGCCTTAACTGCCCTTGCTGCTGGAGAGCCCAGCGACACCACGTGATGGTGTCAGGACCTGACGCTGGCTCAGTGTCCCGCAGAGGCCAGAATCCAGTGCTAACACTCCCACGGCGAGCATTGTGAGTGCTGTGACTCCGTCTAGTTCATCAGGAAGGACCCAAAAACCGCACCACAAAATTGGCGAGATCCTGTGTGGAGTTTGCCCGTGGCCTCGTCTGTGTCATGGTGAGGAGACCGCACTCCTCAGAACCCTCTGCTGGAGGGAGGAGCCCAGCACTTCCTGTTTTCCATTTGAACCCTGGTCTCCCCAGGTCAAGGGATGCCAGCGCATTGATTTGAGAGGCACTGGTCACCGCGAGGACACATGAAGCCTGCTTTCAGTGTCACCCTTTCCAATTTCCTCCTACTGTCGGCCTTGAAGCATCCACGTCTGCGGATTGCCCTGGGATGCCAGCTCACATGGCTGCTCACCCAGTTTCTCTGGGTTCCTTAGATCAGCGGTCCCGACCTTTTTGGCATGAGGAACTGATTTCTTGGAAGATAGTTTTTCCATGAAGCAGCAGGATGGTTCAAGCGTGTTACATTTATTGTGCACTTTATTTCTATTATTACATTGTGATATATAATGAAATAATTCTAGAACTCACCATCATGTAGAACCAGTGGGAGCCCTGAGCTTGTTTTCCAGCAACTTGAGGGTCCCATCTCGGGGTGATGGGAGACAGTGACAGGTCATCAGGCATGAGATTCTCATGGGGAGCCTGCAACCCAGATTCCTCACATGTGCAGTTCACAGTAGGGTTTGCGCTTCTATGAGAATCTAATGGGGCTGCTGATCTGATGGGAGGTGGAGTTCAGGGGGTCAAGTGAGCGATGGGGAGTGGCTGTGAATGCAGACGAATGCAGGGTTGGGGACCTCTGCCTTAGACCATCTTTTTAGGAAACCGTGGATATCCCGCCAAATCGGCTTGACCCATCTTCCCTCTGAGCCGCTCAGGCGTTCCTCCTCATGCAGCACGGTCATCATTTGTGGGTTTGCATTTCTGCCCTCTGGATTTTCAGCTTCACAAAGGCAGGCCCTTCTTTGAAATTCCATCCTCCTGGAGGCGAGCAGAATGCCTTTTATAGAGAGGGGTCATTTAATAATTATTTAATACGTTCACTTGAAGCTGCGTCTGACTTTTGAACTGGAAACATGAGGCTTTGTTCTTAAAGGCTGGGAACAAGAAGGCAAAGACCAAATACCGAAATTGAGTGTTTTTAAAATACAAAGTGGTGCGACTAACTCCCCTCAAATGCTGGATGAATGAGTGAACGAAAGCTCTGTCTCTGGAAAAACTGTCCCGTGGCTGGCTGTGTCTGCCTTTAGCGTGTCAGCTTCGGAGCGCAGGCTCCAAAACGTGATTTCCGTATTTGCGTCATAGGTTCAGGTTCTCTGTCCTAAAAGAGTAGGACCCTGTTTTCGGAAGCCTGAGACAGTCCAGGCTTTAAAATGGAGAAATGACTCTTTCAAACAAGCATGAGTCTGAACCACTCTCCCACCTGCCCCCAGATACGTCCAGAATTGTGCAGGCTCTGCACATAGTGGGCCTTGTCGCTGGTGCTGCCCTGTCTTTCGTTCAGTCTCATTTCTTCCCGTGTGCACCTCCCACTAAGAGGAGGCAAACACGTGGACACCATCTCTCTTCTCTTGGCGTCTTATTTAGAAAGTGCCTGCTTTCGAGAATTTTTTCTTTTTTTTTTTTGAGACAAGGTCTCACTCTGTTGCCCAGACTGGAATGCACTGCTACACAGTCATAGCTCACTGCAACCTCCAGTTCCCAGGCACAGGTGATCCTCCCACCTCGGCCTCCCAAGCAGCTGGGTCCACAGGTGTACACCACCACACCTGGCTAATTTCCTTCCCCTGACAGAGACAGAGTCTCACTGTGCAGCCCAGGCTAGTCTCCAACTCCTGGCCTCAGCAGATCCTCCCGCCTTGGCCTCCCAAAGCTCTGGGATGACAGGTGTGAGCCACTGCAGCTGGTTTACAAATCTTACTACTGCAGACTTATGTATTTCAGAGACAAAATTTCCTCAGTGTTTTCTCATACCATGTATTACCTCACATAGAGAAGTGTTTAATCAGTATTACAAGGAGAAATTTTATACATGTTAAGATTGGAAGAGTGTTTTTACCTGGTTCGTAAATGGTTTGATTTTGTTTTAATCTTTTTCTTCTGGCTCAAACCCAGTAATTTATTAAGAAGAACCATAGACCATGACTTGACCCATCGAGTCTATCTGACTGATTCTCTAATGCCTGAGCTACTTGGTGTCCACAAAGAGCCCTTCCTGCGCTCTTCCCTCCCACCACCTTCCTCACACCTGGCCTCCTTGCACCTGTGCAAATAGCACTGTTTCGTGGAAATCAAAATAAATAGGAAACCCCTGTAATTTTTAGGTTTTTTTTTTTTTTAAATAAAGTTACTTGATGTCAATTGATTGCATTCTAAATTTGGCAAAGTACTTTCTGTCTTGAATTAGTTTCAAGACTCTCAACCAAGTTCTTTTAACAAATAGTGAATTCTTTGGACCAGGAATATTTATTTTTCTTGAATGGGCTATTTATGAATGAATGCGAGTTAGTTAAAAGCTTATTTTCTTACATACACTGTCTCTGGTGAAATGTAACTGCGATTAAACAGGAGGAAGGGAAGAAGCATGTGCATACACTGTGAGCTCTTATTCCTGAGAAAGAATACTTCCACTGTTAGTTCCGCACCAGTCAATTATCAAGAATTATGGTCGAATTCCAAACACCTAGATGCTGGGGGCTTTTATTTGATAAAAAAACGTCCAGGCTGTCTCTTTCCCTTTAGAGAAAATGATAATTATGGCATCTTACCTAAGTCCTCAGCATCTCCTCACTTAGGGTTTCAGGAAATGCATAGAGACCACCCCTTACACTTAAAAATTAACAGGATTTAGGTTATTCCGTCTTTTCATTGAGGGTAGGAGACAGCTGTTGATAGGACAGGCCCCTGTTTGAAACTGAGGCATCTGGGGCTCCTTGTGAACACTCTGCACGTTCATGTTTTCTTCCTGGTTTTTCCTCTTTCTCGGGTGCCAAGCTGCGCTGCACGGCCAGCTGTGTGCTGCCAAAAGGAGGCTGTGAGACCCTCCAGTGCCTTGAGGCAAGGAATGACTCCCACACATTTTATAAGATTAACAGCCTCTCAGTGGGTGGAGGAACTCCCCAACACACAGCACCTGAAGGTCCTGCCTCCCAGGAGCTGCTGGCCCCCCGGGCACCCCTCCACTCCTGGAAGAGCACACTCAATGTTTCTGGTGAAGTCAAAAATGTGTGTTGAGACTCATCAGTGGCAGAATTCAATTGAATGCATTTATGTGCTGGCTGTGCTTTTTTTCAGTAAAACCTGGGACAACAGCAAAAAAAAAAAAAAAAGGTTTTTGCAAAACCCTGAAAGACAATGATCTGTTTTCACTTGCCTCTTAGCTAAAATAACCCTGAATAATTTTAGCAGGTGAGTTTATTCTCAGGAAAATTAGAGCATGCTGTTTGAAAGGGAACACCTTTGAAAAGTAGCACCTTCTGAAACGGCAAAGCCCGTCACCTCTGGGTGCCGCTCGCCTGTCCCTTGGCTCCACTCTTCAGCCCCAAGTCTGGGCAAAGGCACTGCCAAGTAGCTTTGTGAGCTCCAAAATGCACAGGCTTACCTGTTCTGAGCCATGCCTGCCGGGCGCACACACTGCCACAGTCCTCAGGTGGGAGCTCTCAGGACCCTGCCTGGATTTCTAGGGAGGGCTGGGGCTCCCACGGTCCATCAGCCCCCTGCAGTGTCTCGTGTGCACTCCCTGCTTCAAGGCCAGCTTTAGCTTTTGGCTAATCTTTATTTTTAATTCTTTGTTCAGTGTGAAGTTTTTTTTTTTTTAAGTATGTGTAACATTGGGCAAGTTATTTAAAGTAGATAAATTTTCATTCAAGAAATCACAGGTTATGATTCTTTCCACTAAAATAAGCCTGAATGATTTTAGCAGATGAGTTTATTATCAGGAAAATTAGAGCATGTCAGTTACCAAGAATTATGGTCAAATTCCAAATGCCCGGATGCTGGGGACTTTTCCACTGCCCATCAAGGTCGCCGTAGTTCCTCCAAACTTGGGTCAAGATTTGTCTTCAAGATAGCAGAGCAGCTGTTTTTAAAAGCACCGAGGCTTAACCCGAAGTGGCACTGACAGCCCTAAGTGACAATTATATAAAAGTGAGTGTCAGTTCCAGGGCCAGCCTTGCTGAGTTAGCTCCCCCGACATAACCAGCCTGGTGAGCCGCAGCTGCAGAGGTTAGATGCTGATGAGCTCGGCAAGGCTAACCCTTAAACAGAGCCAGCTGGGATGCAGATGTCAAGGGAACAAGTTTTATTACTTTCCTGAGGAATGCAGCATCCTGAGTTGGCCAGTTTCTTTTTTCTTTTCTACTGGTAAAGGAGCACGTTGATGAGGGTGCCCCAGCTTCTGCTGAACCTCGATCCATTTCCTGCTCAAACTGGAAGAGGTGATGGGTCATTGGAACAGCGTGCTGTTTATCTCCACAAATGTCCCTGGGTGAACAATCTCAAATAGTCCCGCTCACATGCACACGGTGCCCAGAGGGCCAAGTACTGCCATAGCCCATGCCCTGCCAGCCACAGCTCTGCCTCCTCCTTCTTTCTTTTTGTTAACGCATTCTCTGTGCTCTGTGAATCGGAGAACACCCCGTGGGGCAGGTGATATTTTGGGGACCGAAGGCCTCCAGCAGCCCTGTTTGTCCCAGAGCACAGATGCTTCCTCTGTGTCACTTAGAGCTTCACCTTAGTGTCTTGTGTTTTGTCTGGGCTGATGGAGGCCTGGACAGGACTAGTGGCTGGTCAGGAAGTAGCAGGACACTGATCAATCGTCCAAGGAAAATACGAGGGGCCAACAAACCCTGATCAGAGGCTTCCCTGGGAGTCCTGGGGAGCTCTGAAGCATGTGTCAGGCTGTAAACCAGCAGGTGGGAGATCAGGGGCCTGGGGCCGCCGCCAAAGGAACTGCAGGGTGCTCACGGCCATTCCGGCATCTCTATGGCCTGCATAGAGCATTCCTGTGCCTTAGGCATTTTCAGAGAAATACCTGAAAGCTTCCTCTGGGTCATGAGGTCACTCATTCATTCAATAACCATTCAAAAAACAATAATCTAGTCCAACTGAGTGCACTCGAATGCATTCGCAGAATGCAAATAAAATTGTGTGGCACCATTTAAATCAGGAAGGTTCCCTCCCAGTTCCAGACAGTGGACATTCCTGACCCTTGTCACTTCTAAAAGAATGGTTCAGTATGGTAGTGGATGTGGAGGCAAAGCAGTCAGTGAATTCACAGATTAAAAGGAAAACATTGCTACTCAGGCCATCGGGTAAGCTAGACACGCGGGCATCCCCTAAGCAATTCACATATTGTTCTGTGTCAGATGGCCAATGTGATGTAGAGAATTTCCACATTACCTAGGTTTTTGAAACAGACGATGGCTTAACATTTTCAGAGGTGCACCTGGTGCTTCCGGCAGGGGTAAGACCCAGGTGGCGTTTTTCCTCAAGGTTCCCTTCCCTGACCGGGAAGCTGGCCTGAGACAGCCTTCTGTTTTCTGTTGCTCTGAAGAACGTGTCCTTAAATTTGTCTGGCTTCTTTTTTTCTCCTTCAAGTTTTTGAGAGTTGATCAAGATAAAGACAAGGATTGTAGCTTGGACTGTGCGAGCTCACCTCAGAAACCTCTCTGCGCATCTGATGGCAGGACCTTCCTTTCCCGTTGTGAATTTCAACGTGCCAAGTGCAAAGACCCCCAGCTGGAGATTGCATATCGAGGAAACTGCAAAGGTGAGCTGCTGTTTGATCGTTCTTCCTAAGATGGGTAAATCGTCATCAAAATGAATGCAAACGCATTTTCGTAGTTGTCATGTTTTACATTTACAAACTTGGGTTTATGTTTGCATTTTTTTCACAACATGTCAGGAAGAAGAATAATTTCTATGAATTTTAAGAGCAGCATATTTTTTACTTGTCTAATATTCTTTCCTTAGACTGTCTTATGCTATCATGAAAGAAATTTATCAAAATACTTCAGTTTTTTCCGCAGTCTCCTAAAATTATTCTCAATAAGATTTGTTACTGATTCTTTCTCATTTGTTTATAGCACGTGTGCATGTTTCAGTGATTTCTTTGGTGTTGATTTTATACTCTCAATTTTCCCAATTTAAGAATTAGTTTCAGAGTTAAGAATCTAACGCTTTGAGCCGAGGATTGAAATCCTTCCTACATCAGTGAAGGGTTTGACTCAGCAAAAGATGCTGATGCTTCAGTTATTTTCAGAAAGAGATTTACCTTCTTTGTCGTATTATCTAGGAAGAAAGACCACAGAGACTAAAAATGCCTCTGAGACGATGTTCTGCAGCATGTGGCAGTCCTCTTAACTGAAACAAAACAGCAGTCACACTGCAAACCAGCACCGTGACTGCAGTGTCTAGCCCTTGGTTACCCAGGTTTTCAATAAGCCTGCTCTTCCTTGCATACTAGGAAAACAGCTTTCAGTTCCTTTTGCAGACCACAAAGGCAGAATTTGCCATGTTGTTTAGACCTGAAAGTTCTTCCTACTGACGTTATAAAGGCATTTCTGGATACAGTCACAAGGATGCATTGGTCAGTGACAGACCGCATGTCCAATGGTGGTCCCATAAGGTTATGATGAGGAGGTATAGAAACCTGTTGGATGGTGCTTGAAATCAAGTAGGGGGAATGATCGATGTTCAGTAATGATGCTCGGACATTCTGTTTTCCATATGAAAAAAGTGCGTAAATGAAGATGCCTAGATCATCCAAGTCCATGTGAGTACACGGTATGCTGTTCACACAGTGATACAATTGCCTGAAGCTGTGCACTAGTTCATTCTCATGCTGCTAATAAAGACATACCCAAGACTGGGACATTTATAAGGAAAGGGCTTTCATTGACTCATAGTTCTGCACAGCTGGGCAGGCCTCAGCAAACTTACCGTCAAGGTGGAAGGGGAAGCAAACACATCCTTCTTCATATGACGGCAGGAAGGAGAAGTGCCACACAAAAGGGGGTAAAGCCCCTTATAAAACCATCAGATCTCACAAGAACCCACTCACCACCACGAGAACAGCATGAGGGTGACCACCCCCATGATTAAATTACCTGCCACCGGGTCCCTCCCACAACATGTGGGGTTGTGGGAACCACTATGGGGATTCAAGATGAGATTTGGGTGGGGACACAGCCAAACCATATCAGGGTGATTTCTTAGACCATATCCCTGTTGTTAAGATGTGCGTGACTTTACCCAGATTGAGTGCTCTAAAACAAGGAACAGCAGAAACTCCCTCTGAAGCCTTGGTCTTTGCCCAGTGGCAGATCCGTTCCCTGTGCATTTATCTGCCTGCAGTGTGCACAGATTCCTGATTTAAAGGCCAGACTCCTCTCTCATGCATCTGTTGCTTTGCCCATGGCAAACGGCTATTCATCATCAAGGACTTTTTCTGAAATTACGGTTTTTTCAAAGTCAGAGTATTTCAGGATGCAGCGTTTAAAGGCTACACAAATGCCAGGTATGGGGCACAGTAGGTCGGCAGGTAGATCCTCCAGGAAGAGTCCCTGGGAAGATGATTTTGTTATACATCTCAGGGCACAAGAGAGAATGGTGCCGTGGAGCTGAAAGTCCCGTTCTGGTTCTGCGGTCAGATGCCGTTCCTAAAGTGCTTATCATATGACGGGGTTGTCCTCCCCGCGTGCTGGGGAGTCATGAAGACTGGAGCAGAAGCCTACTCAGAGAGTCCTATGAGGTCCGACAGGAGAGGCCGAGAGGGAAGTGGGTGGAGCCACGCTGGCAGAGCTGAGTGCTGGGTCCTGGATTTGCACTCACTTGCAGGAAATTGAAAGACACAGGAATTCGTAGGCAGAACAGGGATGGGTGCAAATTGCCGTTCTGCATGTGCATGCTTCCCTGAGCTCACCAGGCTGCCCTCCTCCAGCACCACCTTGCGCCTTTGTCCAGGTGCACCAGGCCCCAGCGTCACCAGCACGATTGCAATGAGTCTTGCTGTGCTGAAGCCCTGGAGTGCTTTAGAAAGGACCACAAATGGAAGGAGTGAGCTACTTTCAAAGGAAAAATGGAACTTTAATTCACTTATTAACTTCAATAGGCTTCTGGGATTGCAAGGAACAAAATGCAGTGAAAAAGTATTTGATTCCTACTTTACATAAATGAAGTGCAGGGGCAGGATCATACCTGAATCCCAGGCACAGTTTAAAGATGCTGAAGTGAACTCGGTGGGACGGGTGTGGCAAGCACCACAGCGTATGGCCTAGGGTGGTGGCTGCCTGCTCACGGGACCCACCGCACACCTCAGGGTCCATTCCAGAGAGCTGGGTTCTGGGCACACACCTGCTTGGGATAGGAGTTGGTTTTATAGGTTGGGGCAAGTGGTCAGTTAAAGGTGGTCATCTATCTTGGGAAGGGGAGGGTGTCACGGGATGCATGGTCACAAGGGTAGGGGTCGTCTATTACAAACAGGCATGATCATAAGGGTGGGGAGTATCGTTGCAAGCAGAGGGGAGGGTGCAGTAAATTACATAATTACGGGGGTGGGGGTCTTGAGAAACCCAGTGTCCAGGGGGAAATTCCTCAAGGCTGAGCAGGAACAGCGGTGGCAGGTTGCAGGGGGAGAGCAATTAGTTGAGGCAGAACAAGTTGTCTCACTTCCCTCTGTGGCCAGCTGGTGACTTGTGGTTACTTCAGACTTTCTGGCTCCTGGGGACCATCCAGAGGTGTACATGCAGGTCACCAAGGCTATAATGGCCGGGCTTGGACTCGGAGGCCTGACAGACAACTGATACTTCCTGAGCAGCGTTGTTCTGTGTGATTCTAAATTTTCTGATTGATTTGCTTCAACCTGTTTCTTTTAAGAAGTTCTGACATTGACTGGATATTCATACATTTGGTAAATTGATGTTTTCTTCTTACTGAATGATTCCTTGAAGAGAACTGAGGCTGAGAGTGAGTCCGCATTATTCTCTGTGAGATAACGTCTCAGGGAGCTTGTCTCTCTTCATGTGATTCAGTTCAGCAGTGGGTGCCCCAAAACTCAGGGGCTCTGTAAGAATCTTTGTTCCTGGCAGCATCCTGTGGGTGGGAACTGACCATCCTGCTTCTAGCGCCGGAAATGGTTTCACATGAGAATTGCAATAGGACCCCAGACACTCCCAACACCCAGCCTGTCTTCAGACCTTCCTGTGAGGTAGATGGCTGGGGCCCTACAGGGTGGCAGGAGACCTCCCTCCACACGAGGGCCAGGCATGGGGCACACATTGGGGTACACAGGGGGCCCTGAGGGGCTTCTCCAGAGCCTGGTGGTGTTTACTTCACCTGTCATAAACACAGGACCCCAAAGTGCTGATCCCACCTGGCTTCCCTAGCCGGCCCTGGCGCTGCAAATAGTTTACTCTGCATCTGAGAAAGAACAAGTCAGTCTGTTTCTTTGGAGATGAACTATTTGAAGGAGCATCTTCCAGACTCGACGCACGCCCACCAAGAGCAGTGTGTTTTTCTCCACGTTTCGTTCTTCTACCACGGACACTGCTGCTAGAACGCTTGCGTCCTTGGCCAGGAAGGACAGTGGTGCCCTGGACAGTTGTCCTGGGATTAACGGGACTTCCAGCATGCCTCCGCCGGGAAACCGCACGGCCAGGGGTTATGGGAAGTCGGCGTGAAGCCAGGAGCGTGGGTTGAAGGAAGCGTGTTCTTCTCGCCTTTGTGCCTGACCGCTGTGTGTGAGACACAGCAGACAGACTCTGATGTGAATTCATGCCGTGGCTGTAGTTATAAATCTCAGCTGTGTGCCGAGAGGAGGAACGATTTAAGAATGCATTTGAACAGCAGATGATGTACTCTTCAGAGAAGCGACAGACTGTGAAGGCTTCAAGCGCGGTAGAAGGGGGGAGGCCACAGCACCTCGTTAAACCTGGAGTTTTGTCTTCCTTGTTCTTGCCTGTTCCCTTACATGACCCCGTCGGATATTCTGTTGAAAGGGCTCGAGGAAGCCTCTGCTTCAGCCGTAGCCTCTGAGGAGGAGCATGAGGGATTCTGTGGACCTCGGGTGGAAACCCGACACCTGCCACCCTCTCCGGCTCGTGGGGTTTTCGGGTGTCTCCCCAGCATCTGACTTCAGGCCTCTGCCATACCCAGCTGCAAGGGCAAAGTGAGATTCTCTTTGGGCAGGGAGGACAAATGTCAGTTAAACACAGATGTCATTTTTGGTAGTATTTGTGAGTTTATTTGTACCCTCGTCTAAGCTAATTTTTCTGGATGATTATTTCAGTGGGAATTCTTCTTTATGTTACTGAAGAAGTTTTATACCATAAACTTATAACACAAAAATATGGTAAGGGAGAAGCAGGAAGAAATAAAATAAACCTCACCAAAGTGAGTGTCCCTTCAGCTGAAAGGGTTCTCTTGGCAAGAGTGCAGCTGGAGTCTTTAAACTCTCATGTGTGTGGTGCTGCAGCTGCGGAGACAGCAAACCTGCAAGTCAGTCTGAGGATGCTCAGCGTGGTTACAGATCTTGAAAGAACTGGGTGTCCTGCTTCTCCGGTAGTCTGGATTTGGCATAGGGGGTGGGGCTTGGAGAGGTCTCCATCTGCTTTTCGTCCATGTGTGGACTCAAGTTAAGTCTGTTCCCTGCTGGGAGCTGCCTTAGAAAGGGGCTCCTGGCTCCCATCTGCAGTTGGAGTTTTCCTAAAGAGGCATTCTTGCACCTGCATCCTGGCTCATGGCAGAAGCCTGAGGGGCTGGGTCACGCTGTCAGTCACCCATCCCAGCATCCAGCCTGTCCCTGCGCTCCAAACGCAGCAACAGAGGCTGCAGGGGACCAGGAGCAAAACACACTGAGCCTGGGACAGGTGAGAACAGACACGGGGCTCGGTGTCACTGAGCAAACTGTGCTTCTGTTTCCCTCGGAGCATAGATACTGAAAATTCCACAACAAAACCCAGGGAGAACGTTCCTCCCTGAAGGTAAAAGAGGGAGCCCAGGAGATTCCCTTTAGATCATTCGTGTAATACGAATAAACCTCCAGGTTTTCTCTGCATGGTTCCTGGAGTTGGCGCTGGCTGGTGTCACACAGTGTCGCCTTGGCACATGGGAGGCTGCTGCTGTCGTCAGTATTTTGGGGGCATTTTTACATTTTTGGTGGGTGACAGTTCTGTAGGCCTGTCTCTTTTGATGTGCTATTTGGAAACAATTAAAATAGTTTAGTCCATGTTTAATTAAATTGGATTTAAAAGTTTTGTGCAGTTCATACAGTGATCTAACCATTGACCTTGAATAGAATTGAGTGGTTTACACGGATGCAATTTTCTTATATTTTCGTAGAAATTTGTGAAGTTTGTGTTTTCAGAGGTCAGCAAACACATCAATATTTTTCTTTTGATCTGAGACTTTTGGAGCTTTCTTTTTAACAAATTCTCTGGCATTTCATTAAAAAGCCAAAAAAAAAAAAAAAAAAAAAGTCAAATGCCAGGAGAACTTGGAACTATTTTGAGATTTCTGGAAACAGATATGGGACAAAAGCAGCTCCCTTGGAGACCTGAAGACCGAGAGCTTCCAACTGGGCCAGTCCGTGGGAAGGGAATGTCGTGAAAGGCCTGACATCCACGCATCGCTCTCTGCCTCCGTCACTGAGGCCGCACAGCAACCCGAGCAGCCCTCGGCAGGGCCGGCGGGACTCAGCCAGCGTCGGCACACAGGAGGCCCACGCGCAAAGTCCGCAGATATCACAGATTCAATCTCAGCAAGATGGACACACGTGCTGTTATTGTTAAGATGACTGCTGTGGGCTGGGCGCGGAGGCTCACACCTGTAATCCCAGTACTTTCAGAGGCCGAGGCAGGCAGATCATGAGGTCAAGAGATAGAGACCATCCCAGCTACTCGGGATGCTGAGGCAAGAGAATTGCTTGAATCTGGGAGGTGGAAGTTGCAGTGAGCCGAGATCACGCCACTGCACTCCAGCCTCATGACAGGGCGAGACTCAGTCTCAAAAAAAAAAAAAAAAAAAAAAAGGCGACTGCTACAATGAGGTTTAGAGCTTGTTCTTTCTGTTGGTGAACCCCCCGGAGTGATACTCAGGAGTCTATGCCTATGGCCAAGTAATGGTTGTTACAGGAATCTGACTGTTGGTTTGGGGCCCTTTCATCCAAGTTTGCTGTGCCATGACAAAGCATTTCGTGTCGGCACTTCCCTGGGAAAGCTCCTTTCTTCAAGATTGCCCCAGACAGTCACCGTGAGGCCTGGCCCAGAGGCCTGTCTGCAGCTGCCTCTCCAGCATTCTCTGTAGCTCCTGTACTGCTGGGGGCCGGGGCCCACTCTGCTCCTGTGGCCGGCGGTGCCGTGGCCGGTGGTGCTGTGGCCGGTGGTGCTGTGGCCCGGCCGTGAAGCCCAGCAGGCCTTCTGAAGCTGCCTCATGCCTGCTCCCAACGCTTCCAGGGAGGAACAGTGAGGTAGGAGTGTCTCTGGGAAGAAAGCCAGGCGGCCTCACACCTGGTGTGGGTCGAGGTGCAGCTCCTGCCACTTCCCAGCGTGGACATGAGGGACTGCCCGTGCCGGGGGCTGTGTCAGTGGCCAGAGCAGCTTTGCCATCCTTGGAATCAGCATCGACAGCTCCCGCGCGCCAAGGCCACGCACCGCCTAAGAAGCCGGCGCCATGGACTTCTCACACTCCAGAGGAACCCAGCTTCCCCGCGGAGCCACGAGGCCCTGCAGGCTGGATCCAGGTACTCTGCTCTTTCTGTTGCAGCTTTCCTGAAAGCACAGCAGTAGCCCTGTGCCTGCAGCTGCATCTCAGCACCTGCAGGGAGGAGGACCCTGCCCTCTCCTCGCCTGGACCTGGACAGGCTCGCCGGGTGAGGAGCCGGCGGCAGCCACGTGGGAGCCCCTGCTGGGGTGAAATGCATGCTCCAGGCCGCCCAGGGGCCTGGGCAGTGGAGGGCGGGCTCTGGGGTGTCCCAATGCCCCCTCCAGCTCCAGACTCTCCGAGCCTCTAGCTGAGGGCACCAGAGCCGGAGCCTGGCTGGTCTCTAACGCGAAGCCCAGGCCGCTGTGTCCTTGTGTCTCCAGAATGAGGAGCCGGCTCAGATGAACCCCAAGAATTCTTTCTCTCTGGAGGTTTTCTCATCACTTGACTGTTTCCATCGAGGCTCTCCTTGTGCTCAGCGGCCTAGAAACAGGCCAGAGAGCTCCACACCCGCCCGTTCCTCACACGTTCCGCGGCCTCGCCTTCGAGGAAGTGGGAGTTGGGACGTCCCCATGAGACTCCTTCACCCCACACAGCGCCCGGGCCGGAGTGTCGCCTGATTCCTATTGGTCAGCATCAACCTGTTCATTTTCCGCAGAGACGGACATTTCCACAAAGGAAATCTATGGGGGATGTGAGTGTGAAAGTGTAAATGTCTGAGAGTGCATTTATATTGCATGTGTGTGTGCGTGTGGTGTGTGTCTGTGCATGTGTGAATGTCCATTTGTGTATTGAGTGTGCATGTGTGATTGTGTATATGCTTGTGAGTGTGAATGTCTGAGTGTACATGTGATTGTGTGTATGCTTGTGTGAGTTCATCTGTGTGAATGCTTGTGTGAATGTGACTGCGTGTTCATGTACCTGTGTATGAATGTGTTCATGTGCATGAGTGAGTGTGTGTGTGTATGCATGTGTGAATGTGTGTTAATGTGCGTACATGAGTGTGCATGCGTGTGAGTATATCCTTGTGTATGAACGTGGGTGTTCTTGTGTGTGAGCGTGCCTGTGTGTGTGAATGTGTGTGCGTGCATGAGTGCAAGTGTGTGTCCATGTGCTGTGTGTTTATGTGCGTGCATGAGTGCATGTGTGTCTGTATGAGTGTATGAGTATGAATGTGTGTGTTCATGTGGTATGAGTGCATGTATGAGTGTGTGAATGTGTTCATGTGGTGTGTGAGTGTGCATGTGTGTGTGCACGTGTGTCTGTGTGCATGCATGTGTGATGTGTGAGCCTGCCTCTGTGTACATGCATGTGTGTTCATGTGTGTGTTCATGTGGTGTGAGCGTGCATGTATATGAGTGTGTGTGTGTGTGCATGTGTGTGTGTGTGTGGGTGGTGCGTGTGTGCATGTGTGCATGTGCATGTGTGTGTGTGTGTATGTGCGTGTATGTGTGAATGTGTGTTTATGTGGTTTGTGCGTGTGTGTGAGCATGTGTGTGTGCGTGTATGTGTGAGTGAGTGAGCATGAATGTCTGTTTCATTTTCTGTCCTGGCCTCCCAGGCCCTGTGCTTATCCCTGGCTCCACTCTTTGTAGGTGGAATTTCCTTTTTCCTGCAGACGCAGCTATCAGAAGCAAGTTCAGCCGAATCTGCGCTAGCGTCTTGCAGAAATTCTACCCAGATTATGTTGACCTTAACTTGCCTGTGGTATTTCACACATCTGATGTTTAGGAGCGCCCTCCCCACAGACCGGGGTAGGCCTAGCAGGAATTTCAGGGCCTTTGCTCTCCTGTGATCAGCAGCACAGCGGGACGTTCCTGGATGTGGCACGTCACAGGGCCCTTTCCTGGGTTTGCTTTGCCGTGGAGCAGGGGCCTTTCCTGGGTTTGCTTTGCCGTGGAGCAGGGGCCTCTCCACACAGCCGAAGTAGCTTCTGCCCTCTGGAAGGTTTTACTCAACCTTCCTGCAAAGGATTTGGTGGCCATTTATACAATCATCTATTTCGATCTATTGAAAATCATGGTTATTAATTGTCATAGGGATGGGTATGATCTGTTGTTTCTTGTATAAATATGATCAAGGCTGTCTGAATACCATCATACAGTCTCGCAATGGTTTGCAATTTCTCTTAATTTTCTCTTTACAATTTGGCAATCTCAGTTATGTATTTAGGGATTTCCTATTTTAACTTTGTTTGTGCCTTTATGCATTTAAAATGAGAATACTTACATAAAATGAAAATGTTGTTCCTGTCTCCCTTAGCTCTGAAATAACATTGTTCTAGTTATGGTCAAGGGAGGGCTGGATGGGTCTGCTAGTCTGTTGCTGTGGGGATGCAGCGTGCTGCTTTTGCAGACCGAGGGCTGCAGATCACTGTGGGGGGCTTGCTGCTGGCCCAGGTCATGCGCTTCCATCCATCCTAGGATGAAAAGAATACTTCAGTTCTGTTGGAGAGCATTGCAGCACAGCATTCTTAATTTTTCTTCCTCTGGCCTTCAAAATTACAAGTGGGCAAAATATTACAACTTTTAAAACATAGTGTCTGCCTTCATTTGACTCCAAAAACAATAAAAGCCATGCCACTCTGAGGGTTGTCATTGCCATGGCCACTACAAAGACACCACATGTGTCCTCCGCCTGGCCGCCATTTGCTCATTCAGCCCACGGTGTTCCCACAGCAGCCCCGTCCCTGCCTCCTGCACTGGGCCATAGGGAGATGAGAGCAGAAGCTGACCCTGAGCTTGAAGGGTTTACATGGCCATGGCCATAATCTCAGCCATTCAGTGACCTTGCCAGATCCAGACTCAGTGCATCTGTTGAGCAGAAAAGCATCCAGGCTAGCTGCTCGTCCTGTATGGGATGGGTGAGATGCTGCCGTCGTTACCTGTGTCCCAAAGTTTTCTGCCTGCTGCTGTAGGAACCTGAGCGGCATCAGACCTTGATGCAGCATCTCTAGTGCAGACGGAAGACCAACAGGAGGAGTTACTGTGATTCACTCTCACCTAGCTTAGTGTGTTTATGTTATTCTATTCCGCTATAGACAGGCGTCCCTGAAAGAGGAAGCCTCCGGGCTTAGAACCACCGAATTCAGCATCCCCCGTGAATATCACTGCTTCAGGCCCTGTTTTGAAAACTTTTCTCAGAGATTCCTTTTGACTGTTACTTTTAATTGTTGCTCTCCAGAATTCTTCTGTGGAAAATGTTCAGCAAAGCAGTCTCTGCTGATTCTTGTCTAAGCCTGTTGTGAGAGATACTAGTGAATTAGGGAATTATTTGCTTCCTGTTTAAAAGAAAATACTGATCCTAAGTCACACACTTGTGTTCTTTTCTACTTTGTAGTGGGCATCACATTTTAATAGTTTCCATGATATATCTTTTTCTTTTGAGGCAGAGTCTCACCCTGTCACCCAGGATGGCGTGCAGTGGCGTGATCTCAGCTCACTGCAACCTCTGCCTCCCAGGTTCAAGTGATCCTCCTTCCTCAGCCTCCTGAGTAGCTGGGATTACTGGTGCCCACCACCATGCCTGGCTAATTTTTGTATTTTTGGTATAGACAGGTTTTCACCATGTTGACCAGGCTGATTTCGAACTCCTGACCTCCAGTGATACACTCACCTCATCCTCCCAAAGTGCTGGGATTACAGGTGTGAGCCGCCACACCTCGGCTCCATGACATACCTTCGTACTTAAACAAGCTTGTGGTCTCACTGGTGCCCCATTTTATTTTATAACTGAAAGAGAGAAATTATCATTAAACAGGTAAAAATAAATTGCTTACATGATTATCATTAACCAAAAATTCATCAGAATATTTCTGTTAGGGCTAGGTGTGGGGGCTCATGCCTATAATCCCAGTATTCTGGGAGGCAGGAAGATGGCTTGACAGGAGTTCAAAACAAGCCTGGACAACAAATTAAGACCCCATCTCTACAAAATTAAAAAAATTAGCCAGTTACGGTGGTGCTTATGCTTCCAGCTACTGGGGAGGCTGAGTCGAGAGGATCCCTTGGGCTCAGGAAGTTGAGGCTGAAGTGAGCCGTGATAGCACCACTGTACTCCAGCCTGGCTGACAGAGACCCGTCTCTAAAACAAAAACAAAACCTGCTGTTAGTGATGCCTTGCTAAACAATGATGAATTCTTTCAGGTAAGAGCAAAAGTTTTCTAAAAATATCTAACAAAATTCACATCAGAACGTTTTTCTTTTGTCTAGTAAAAAGTGACTAAATTCTTCAATAAGAAGGAGATTAACAATTTTATTTAATTAAAGTATTAACATTACAATTTCCAGCTGAGTTTTCCTTTAAGGTAGATACTGATTATGGTAAAAATAATACTGTGAGCAAAAGTACTATGAAACCATTTTATCCTTGTCAAATGTTTACAACAATTTTAAAGAGGCAAAATAAACTCTGGGCAGATAGTGGAATTGAAACACTTGTCCCTGTTGGCTGGAGGGACAGCAGTTTAGCAGGCTGGCAGGCAGCAGGCACTCCCTCCATAATTAAACGCAGACCTGCCATGCGAACCGTCCCTTCTGCTTCCTCATTTCTACTTTCTACCCAAAAGACTTGAAAACAACCGTTCAAACAAAAACTAACATGTGAACGCTTGCAACCGCATTGCTTGCGATGGCCAGACGATCCTAAGTGTTCATCCATGAATGAATGAACGCACAAAACATGGTCCGTCCATACAATAGAATATTATTCAGCTGTCAAAAGGAACGTAGCTCTGAAACATGCTGTAACTTACAGGAACCTTAAAAACATGACGCTAAGTGAAGGAAGTCAGACACAGAAGGATACCTCGTGTATGATTACATTGACGGGGAATGCCCAGAATAGGCAGATTCTGGAAAGGGATGAATCGTTCTAGGGTTTGAGGTGAGGGGGATATGGGGAATGGCTGCTTCACGGGCACAGGGTTTTCTTTCAGGAATGAGGAGAACGTTCTGGAACCAGGCAGAGGTGGTGCTTGCACGTCATGAATGTGTGAAAGCCACTGAATTGTTGGCTTTAAGAGGAAGAAGATGGTAAATTGTATGGATGTGGAGTTGTACAGCATTTTTATTTTTTTTGAGATGGAGTCTCGCTCTGTCACCAGGCTGGAGTGCAGTGACACAATCTCAGCTCACTGCAACCTCTACCTCCCGGGTTCGAGCGATTCTCCTGCCTCAGCCTCCAAGTAGCTGGGAGTACAGGCCCGTGCCGCCACACACAGCTGATTGTTATTATTTTTTTGTATTTTTAGTAGAGATGGGGTTTTACTGTGTTAGCCAAGATGGTCTTGATCTCCTGACCTCGTGATCCACCTGCCTCGGCCTCCCAAAGTGCTGGGATTACAGCCACCGTGTCTGATCATCGCACAGTAACTTTTAAAATCGTGTAGCTTACGTTCTGGGGATTTAATAATCAAACAGTTAGACATAAAATGTTCTGGGGATTTAATTATCAAACCGTTAAACATAAAGTGTTCAGAGTGAAATCTCAACAAGGCCACTAACAATTAGGGATCTGCTTAATTTTTAACTTAACCCCAAGAATCATGCAGAGTAAGAATATATTAAGGAGAGACATTTATCATCCATAAGTAAGGTTTCTAAGGGACAGTCTTGAAGCATCCTATTTTATTCTTTCAAAGTGATTAAAAAATTGTAAGTAGTATAATTTTGAGAGTATGTTTAATATTTTGATCTTTTTAAAGAGGGACATTTAATTCAGCCTAAGGCGTGTCTGTGTCAAGCACGTAATGCCTTAGAGTGACAGCCGGGCGGTGACTGTTTCTGGGTGCTGATTCCCCGGTGATGTTGCCTCTGGGTGGAATGGACCTTGTTTGCTGCTATTCAGGCTCTTCTTGGGGTAAAGATCTTGAACCTGATTGAACGCAAGATATCCAGAATAAGGAATAGCAGATCTGAGGAATAAGCTGTCATAGTGTAACAGTTTTGCTTAATAAGATGACTGCAGATTTATTTTGAGGGATGATTTATGCTGGCCCCGTAATTTCATGCTGAGTCTTAATTGTTTCCTGTGATTACACAGTCTGCCATAGGCTAGATATAAACTTGGAATTTAATATTCTGTTAAACCCAAGAGCTGCAAGTTTCAGAACTATCTGACCAGTGGCAAATGTGAAGTCTTTAAAAGAGGTCCAGGCCAAGAATGAAGCCCACAGGAGTCTGGAAAACTTACACTTTTTTGGCGTGCTCCGTGATGGCTCAAATATTAGAAATAATTTATAGCTCCATCTGTACCCTCGCCGAGACCTCGCAAGCTGGAACTCGTATCACTTTTCCTTTTTAGACAGTCAAAACCACAGGTTATACTAAAAAATGAGGACAGACGTCCAGCAAGGCAGTGATTTCTCCTCAGCTCAAACACAGACTGCATTAAAACCACATGTCGCCGAGTGCCGGCTGGCCAGGCCAGACTTTAGAGTAAAGCTGAAGGCTCGAAGCCGGGATGGAGGAGCCTTTGCCCGGCTGTAGAGAGGCCGGTACCACGCAGCATGTGGCCGGTGCTCTGCAAAAGCCAGAGAGGAGTTGCCCTCAGGCCCTGGAGCACTATGACGGGCGGGGCCCAGGGCTGGTCAGCAGATCAGATCGCCTTTGGCGGCAGCCGGCACTCTAACCACCAGGGAGTCAAAAAGTCACCGTCTGAAGAGGGAGATGAACATTTGAGGCAGGCTTCCGGGAGTTGAGAGGGCCTTTATGCCCTCTCAGATGTAGGCTCTTGTGATTTGAATCTGGCGATACTTCTTTTAAAAAAACGAAAGCCATTCTTTTCAAGTTTTAAAGTTCAAATGAACTACATTGTGTGATGGTCCAAAGAAGTGAAGCATGCATGTGTGGTCAGCTTCTGGGGCCCGGGGCCCATGGCAGCGAACGTGACATCTCCTGCATGGCCCGTGGTGGCGAACGTGGCATCTTCTCCTGCGTGGCCCATGGTGGCGAACGTGGCGTCTCCTGTGCAGCCCGTAGCAGCGAATGTGATGTCTTCTCCTGCGCTGGAAGGCTGTTCTTAGGACAAAGCCTCCTCCCCGTGGGGCCTCTGAAAGATGGGCCTGGTGGGCGCTGGGCTCACGGCTTTGGCTCCCTGGGCTGGAAGGCTGAGAGTGGCTACAGTCAGCAACCGACTCTGTGGTCCTCACATGTCTTAGCCCTGTCCTGATGGCGTAGAGGAGGGAGAAACGAGTCCTGCTCATGGCACTACACACCCTGCGTTACTGGTTTTCATGTCTCTGTATTTCCACATTAGTTTTTTCCCACAGTGAGCTTAGATACGCCTGGAAGTCTTCAGTCTTGAGTCTTACTCATCCTTAGCATGCCTTCCGAAGTAACAGCAGTGACAGTGTGCCTTCTGTGACATCACGGTGTTGTCAGGATGGTGGGATGTGAAGTGTCTGGGGCAGACGATGAGGTTTTCTAAGGAGACCCGACCCTTTTATCCACCTGATGGTTGGTTGGATTCCCATGTGAAGTGGGAAGAGCCAGGACGGGAACTGAGAAACAGGGGAAAGAGAGGAGGCGTCCTCTGCTCTTGAGCTGGTCTCAGTGGGACGGCACTCTGGCTGCGGCTGCTGTTGGAAGGCCCTCACCGTGCGTCCTGAGACTCCTGCCCCTCAGTCAGTTCTCTTTGATCTGTTTTTAATGGTGGCATGTAGCTCTGCCCATCCTCTGTGTCTGTACTTAATCCTGGTGTGTTCAGGTGGATGTCCTTGAACCTGAGAGCAGCCTGCCTGTGTCCCACCACACAGCTAGCATTTCCTCATTTTCAGGAAGCAGGGGCCAGCTGCTTTCCCCAGGGATAAGCCAGGATGCCTTCGGAGCCTCAGTGTTCTCATTCATTCAGTGGGGAGAATAGTCCTGCCCTTCCCGCCCCGGAACTTGCATCAGATAGGGCCAGGCCTGCATGTGACGGGCACCTGCCCTTCTTCTGGGGGGCCCTTTGCTGAGAGCCCCTTCTGGCCTCCAGGTCCTCAGCACTCCTGCCTGAGTCGCCTTTGCATCGTTCAACGTTCCCATCTGTTCTGTCTTCTTCCCGTTGCGTAACCACTGCTCCGCCCTGTGCTTCCCTGCAGATGTGTCCAGGTGTGTGGCCGAAAGGAAGTACACCCAGGAGCAAGCCCGGAAGGAGTTTCAGCAAGTTTTCATTCCAGAGTGCAATGGTGACGGCACCTACAGCCAGGTGACATCCTTGCTTGGGAGGTTCTGCACCTGGGCAGTTAGGGAGGGGGCCGCGAGGTGGGTGAGGGGGAAGGCAGGTTGTGGGGAGCCACACAGAAGGTGCGGCAGGGTTGTTGTATGGGAAATCTTCCTTCCGCATTTTAGGAGGTAATTCATCATGAGCCTATTTGGCATAAATAGACACATAAATGAATGTATGTTTATTTCTTAGTGGGCACCGGCATTTATATCATTGCTGCTGCCATTCACACCTTCATTACGATGAATGTAGCACAGGAAGCTTCCTTAGTGAGGCCAATTAGACCATGTTAACCTGGCTTGCTGCTTAGAATTTAATTTTAGTTTAATTTTAATTACGGAGAGCACACACTAAAAGTCAGAGCATCTGTGCCAAGAGTGAGCTCCGGGATGGTCCAGCCCAACCTGACAGGCCCACAGACCTGGAGCTCAGCCAAGTCAAGTTCATGCTAACGTTGTCAGCCGAAGGCACTGCTGAGAAAGTCACCCACCTCTCCGTTTGGAGTGCGTCAATGCTGTTATTCCTTATTGAGGAAAAGCAAAGTACTAAAACGCAATGCTGACGCGCACAGGGGCAGAAGGAACAGCACGGGGTCCGCGCTTTGACATGCCTGTGGCCCAGCAGGTGACGACGTGAGGCCTGTGGGTTACAGCATCCCTTGCCCTTTGGGAGCTGGAGGAAGTGGCTGCTCTGGCAGTGGTTGCAGGGGGAGTGGGTGGTGCAGGCTGCAGAGTGAACATTGAAGAGGCTGAGGGTCCTCTCCTGGCTCTGCAGTGGAGAGCTCCTGACCTTCCTGGGCCTCAGTTTCCCCATTTTTAAGATGAGGGCTGGGGCTCCATCCAGAGGGCGGTAAGGATTAGGGACTTCACAGCTAAGGTGTCCGGCACACACTAGCAGTCAGTAAAGTGCTGAATTGGGGCCACTTTTGTCTCTAAAACCCTGGGGTCAAGACCTGCACACTTCCTTTACTGAGGACTCACATGCAGCCCCAGAGGTGACTGTGTGTATCCAGGGACCCCTGTGTGAGCACAAAGTGACTGGTCTGGGCAGCCGTGAGGTGCCGCCCTGTGCTGCGGGCCCCGGAGGGCTCACCCGTCTGCTCTCTCGCAGGTCCAGTGTCACAGCTACACGGGATACTGCTGGTGCGTCACGCCCAACGGAAGACCCATCAGCGGCACCGCCGTGGCCCACAAGACGCCCCGGTGCCCAGGTAGGTCTGACGTGCCTTTCAACATGGAAGGCTTGAAGAGAACTGTTTGCCGTTTCTTCTGATCATCTCTCTGCGTTCTCATAATTCAAAGGGAAATCCAGTTCGGGTGGTGTTGTGAGCCACAGTGGGAATAGATCTCGTCACTGGACAAAGCCTACATTTTAGGAGGCTCTTGTTTTTCAGAGGGGAAGAGTGAAGCTACGTGTATGTGTGCATCTGGCCAGAGGCCAGCTTACTGAGGAAGATAGCCCTGGGTATGAGCATGATGCGTTACGATGATTCAGGACTCTTAATTGTTTAAAATAACCACAAGGACTTGGAGTCACCAGTGGAAATGACCAAATGTTTTCTTTGGCCAAAAAAGTGAAACTTGCTGGTTTTGTATGTATATGTTTTCAAAGAAAAATGGGTCCTTCTTCATAAGTCAATTTCCAAATGGTTTATTTGTGTTATTTTATTACTCGTAAGAGGGCTTGATATACTAAAAGTAAAAAAATTAGAAGTAAACAAAAAAAAAAACTAATGGGAAAGAGAACATTTTATAGATTTTTATTTTTATTTTTTACCAACCATGATGATTTACAAACTATAAATTATTTAGATCATTTTTATTTTGAAAATAATCTGCAGCTCAAGTTTGATTAATTTGTCAGGGAGACTTATCAGACCATCTATGAAGAAACGCTATGAGCTAGCCCTCCAGGTTCCTGGGTCATATGTATTAAGAGAGTCAAAACACATCATTCCACAGCAATAACAAAGTACGAATTGTCCTTCCCTGTGTTTCCTGTGAAATCTTGCAACATTTGCATTTAGAGTTTACCTTTAGATTCATTCTCTATTTAAGGTACAGGTATCTTATAACTGAACATTCTGTTTATGATTCAGATGTTTTTCAAGCTTCCTGAGCCAAGGCCCAGGCCAGAACTCATGACCTCTGTGGGTTCCTTGAGAACGAGGGTGTCCACAGTCAGGAAGGACTTAAGGCCTAATGTTTCCAGTGACTGGCCATCGGGATGCGTGATGCGGAATTGAATATGTTTATTTGTAAAAACTTTTTCTCCAGAGCCTAAAAGGTGCTAGAAATATGTCTTTAGTTAAGCTAACATACACACCTAATAGTCCTGTTGCAAACTCTTGGAGGAATGAAACAGAAAAACATCACCAAGATGAACTGGGTCTGTGTGTGTCCCTCTTTCACTCCGAGAGACACTTTGACGCCCCATTTCCTTCAACCACAAGCAGCGTTTTGAGGTGAAGCTTGTTTCATGAAGGGGAAAGCAGTGGGGGTAGGGGCATCTATTTCTGTTGCTTTAGTGATGTCATCTGATAATTAAGGAGTGTCCCTAAGAACTTTCTTAGAAAACATGTGCAAAATTAGTTGAATGTTGTACAATCTGCAAATAGCGGCTTGTTTCTGGAATCAAATCCGTGTGCCGCCTGCTCATATTGTGTTTCCAACTAGCTCTCAGTAACATTTTGCTATATAGAAATATTCCTTGTTTTTAACTGCCTATGTGGAATTTTTGGTCCACAGAATGGGTTGGGGAAGAAAGAGCAGACTGTCCTTTGCACAGAAGTCCAGTGTTTTTTGTGCAGTGAATGCACTGGGCGGGAAGCCAGCTTCCACACTGCTGAGGGGCAGGCTCCCTGGGAAGAAGGCACTGTCCGTAAGTGGGGTGGTGTTTCCACACCATGGCGTGGTACCATTGGCCAAGGGGCAGGCTCCCTGGGAAGACGGTGCTGCTTGTAAGCAGGGCGGTGTTTGCACGTCAGGGCGTGGTTCCACTGGCTGCATCCTTGATGCTGGCATGGCAGGTGTCCTTCTACTGCTGGCTCCCTGGTTGATGTGTTGAGTATATTCCACAGGTCTACAGAGTTATAGAAAAACTCTCTTAATCCCCAGCTGTGTTCCAGGCCTCCCCCTCTGCAAACATGGGGGCACAGGGGAGCCAGTGTCTGTGCGAAGTCCACTCTGAAAACTTTATGGAGCCATGGCAAGTCTTGGGGAGAATTTCGAAATTTAAGGGAGAATTGTGGGAGCAAGAGGTGTTGAGTATACATGCCCCCCAAACACAAGGGATTATCATAAATGATTGCATACTGTGACTTAACTGCTCCCTGGAAGCTAACACAGCCCTCACAAATAATGCAGAAAGTGGGCGTCACCTGTGTGAGATTGTGGCCAACAGCATGAGCCACAGCTGGGCAGCATCTCGCTCTGTGGGCACCAGGCAGCTGGACCTCTGGGCACACCCTTGGAAGTTCATAGAGAAGTCAGCTCATACACAGAATGGTTCATCTGCAGAATCCACTCTATGTGGTGGGAGTACTTTTCTTCAAGTTTATTACAATTAGGTAAACTTCAGTATTTAATATGTTTTGTGCCCTCAAGTTTATCCCAAGTTTACCGTAGAAGTAGACTCTAAAGAATTTGAAAATCAGGCGGTGAGATTTAAAATGAGCCGCTGATAGGATGGGCATGTGTGTGTGTTTATGAATAATACATGTGAATGTAGCTTAAGGCTGGCTGCAGCGGAGGGAAACGGAGGTTCACTGACCTGCATGAGTCCCAGGAGTGGAGAAAGCCCTTACCACAAATCCTCGAGTTGCTTCAGTTGTCTCAGAAAGATCCTTAGTGGGAAATGGAGTCCTTTGTTTCATAATTACATATTCTTAAGCCATGCATCCAAAATACCTAAATTTCTATTAATCCATACATTCCTTTTTTTTTTTTTTTTTTTTTTTGAGATGGAGTCTTGCTCTGTTGCCCAGGCTGGAGTGCAGTTGTGTGATCTCAGCTCACTGCAACCTCCAACTCCTGGGTTCAAGTGTTTCTCCTGCCTCAGCCTCCTGAGTAGCTGGGATTATAGGCACCCGCCACCATGCCCATATAATTTTTGTATTTTTAGTAGAGATGGGATTTCACCATGTTCGCCAGGCTGGTCTCAAACTCCTGACCTCAGGTGATCTGCCCACCTCAGTCCCCAAAATACTGGGATTATAGGCGTGAGCACCTGCACCTGGCCATAAATTCCTTAATCAGATAATACAATGAGACAATCCAGCAGAAAAATGGCCAAAAGTCTTGGGCAGGCAGCATTTTATTTACAAAGGAAAAAAATTTTAATGACCAATAAAGGCAGAAAAGGTGCATAGGATCTTCAGTGTCAGGGAAATGCAAATTAAAGTCACAGTCCAATTCCCCTCCACACCCCCTGGTCTGGCAGAAATGAAAAAGCATGATTCTATGACTTGCTGGCCAGGACAGAGCTGCAGGTGTGGTGGGAACTGGTACTGCCCTTTGCAAAATCAGTTTGCCCTTTTGCATGTGGATGATTAAGCTACCAGCTCTTCCATTCCAGGAGGGGACCCTGGAGAAATGATTCACTTGCGTGGCAGGAGACCCGGGAGAGCATTCCCAGCAGTGCTCACATAGGAACCAAATCCTGGAAACGGATCTGTGTCTGCTGGCGTCTGACTGGGTGAACACTGCGGTTTGCGTGATTCCTCCTATAGAGCAGTGAGCACAGATGAAAAGGTCCAGTGTCTTCCTCAGTGGTTCCTTGCGCTAATGTCCTCCTGAGTCCCTGGAGCCCCGCACGGAGGCACCCCAACCACGATCCTAACCACAGCTCAGAGTCAGAAAACAGCTCCAGCTCTGAGGGATGTGCCTAGAGGTGGCAAATCATGGAGACTAGCAGGCAGCAATGGCCACACACACAGGGCCACAGTCTCTTGCATGCTGGGGGTGAGGGCTGGGGGTAATTTTGTGATTTGAGAGAGGGCTGACCTGGTGAGTCATTTTCCTGCCCAGAAAATGTCTTCACGGGTCTTTGGTCGATGATAATTCATTAAGTGTACATTTACCTTTTGTGTACTTTTCTGTATGGGTGTCAATCTTTCAGGAATTTAAAATGTTAAAACGTTCAACGCCACTAAAAGAGGTAATGTGGGCTGAATTGTCCCCACATGTACACATTTCTCTCGCGTCCTTCTCTGACAATGTTCACAGAGGGAATGGGACCGGATGCTTAGGAGCTGGTGGAAGGAGAAGACAGAAAAAGACACAGCCCTGAGCAAGAGGGAGGTTGGGAAGGAAAGACCTATCGGGGATTTGGAGAACAGAAAATGAAAGTTTGGCTCTGGGGGTGCTCTGGAGAGCTGGAGAGAGCAGGCTGGGCATTGAGGCTCCTGCCACTTGTTCTGGCCATGCAGAAGTGCCGGCCGCGGGCTCACACTCGCCAGGGCCAAATGCTGGGTCCCTCATAGCAGCCTAGGCTATAGGGGTTAAGCCTACTCTTTTCCAGGCAAGAAACTTTCCAAGGACTCTGTGCTTGGAAGGGGCACAGCTAGGATGGAAACCTGCATCTTTGTCTCCATAACCCAGGTCTCTCCCCCAAATACCAAAACATCTAAACTCTTGGGGCCTTGAATTCCTGTTTACAATTGCCTGGAAGTCGGGCATAGGAGAAGGTGGGCAGGGATGGTCAAGGGCTCTGGAGAGTGCGGTAAGGTTAATGGCAAATGCTGTGGTGCCTTGGAGGTGCTGAGGACCAAAAGCCTGCTCTTGGGGCTGTATCCAAGTACACTTGGCATTCTGCGCTGCTGAGAGCAGATGTTTCTTGCTCCCTGTTTAGAGATTTACATGCTCCTCAGAGCCCTGCTGATGTCAACCTCCAGTCCTGTAGATGGCTTTCTGCTCAGGGGCAGTAAAGGGCAGGGGTGCCCTACGTAACAAGCTCTTTGTGTCTCTCATCCTGGGATCGGGGGTCTGGCTCCCTGTGTCTCCTGAGAGACACACTTGATTCATATTTCTTCTGTAGGTATTTTCTTTTTGTTTCTTCCTTTTCTTCTTCCCCCGCCCCTGCAAAGATTTAAAGCCTAACATTGCTGGGGGTGGGATTAGAGGTGGAAAACAAAGGCCTTTTTGCCAAGGGAAGCTGTTTGCAGCCCATTCTCTATTGTCGGGAGGTAGCTTCAGATTTTTCCTCTCATCTCTCTGCTGTAACTGTGCACCCTGGCCAAGAGCTGGTTCTTGGCATGAGTATGCAGTGGTGTAAGATATTGTAAGCTGAACCTACGTGCAAGGATTTTTAATATCACAATATTCAAAGAATCTTCAGATACAGCTTAGCTGGAGTTTCGTGTTTGAAGGAAGCTACAGGTTTCGAGTTAGAGAGGAGGGATGGAATCAGCCCATGTGCAACAGTTGGCAGCCGTCTCGAGACCCCCACCCCACCCTTGCCTTCTAAAGCAGGGAACGGGCCTCACACACTGCAGTGAAAGGCCTGCTCCCACAGAGTGGACATCTTCCTGCTCCCCCTGACGCAGCTGTGCCCAGTGTCGGAGGAGTCCTTTCCCATAGTGTGGGAAGAAGTCATCTGTTTCTTCCTATTTTCTAACAAGCTCTATAACATGAAAATTCATAATTTGGTTTTAATGACTGAAGCTTGGGTGATACCTGTGACAGGCGTGAGTAGGTCAGGGGTCTTCTCTAAATGTCCCCTTCGGGGTCTGAACGTGACTGTGCTCATCCTCACTGTGGATGCTTATCCAGAGATTGCTAAATCTGGGTTTGGGGAAATCCCTGTTATAAATGACGGATGATCTTGGCTTAGCATGAATCACTTTCAGTACATGATATACATTAATTTAACTGCCCTCTGCATTTTTCTGCAATGCCTGAAGTCTGGGCCTCCATCTGAAATGCTGGAATTCCATGTTTGTAGGGGCATCCTAGATGACTTTGGGAAAAAATGTACTTCATAAGCAAAAGCTAACTGGACTTCTAATTTTTCACATGAATTTCTCTGGCACTAAGTTATGAGGCTGAGGTGCTGGAAATGATCACCCAGAATAATTAGATTCCCAAATCCTGAGGTCAGCGAACCAGCTGCGGTGGGTCTGGAAAGGGAATCATTCAGGGCCGGCGTCAGGGGCTCTGCTTGACCTGGAGAGCCGGCGCCTCGGAGAGAATCCAGCTTGCTGTGTGTCTCCGCCTCACAATGGCTTTTTCTTTAGCTTTCATAGGTCTTTTCTTGAAAAGTGAAAGCTATTAAAGTAAAATATTTCAATACCTATTGAAAGAAATGTCAAGGGAAATGTAAAAACAAACGACCTTCAGGAGAAGTAGAAAAGCCACTGAGAATTGAGGTCTCTTTCCAGATGGCCACGCAAGCAAGGAGAGATGGCCACTTGGCAATCAGGCCGCAGCAGCAAATATAAATCTGAATCTCATCTATTTAAAATACCTGTGGGCAGGGCCTGGAGGCGCATGCTTGTAATCCCAGCACTGTGGGAGGCTGAGGCAGGGTGTCACCTGAGCCCAGGAGTTTGAGACCAGCCTGCGCAACAAAGTGAGACCACCCCCATCTTTACAAAAATTTAAAATTTAAAACAATTAGAAACTTGTGATTTTTTTTTTCCAGAGAAAAGTATGTTACATTTACTCCGTAACAAGTAACTTTATAACACTGTTTTTAGTATGGAGGACGTTTATTTTACATCCATGATAAGATAAAATGGTAATTTGATACAGCCAACACAGGATTTGTGAAGCAGCTACAATGGTTACAAAAGTTTCAGATTGTGGAAAGTTCTGGAAATATTCAAATAATACTAAATTTAAAAACATAATAATAAGGAAAATGTGAAAGAGAAAGACCACGGGATGTAGGGTAGTCGGACAAGCGGCTTCAAGCCTGCTTGGGAAGAGCAGGAGGCTCCTGCTGCTGCCAGGACTGGACCTGGAGGGAGTCAGTTCCCCCGGCCCTGCCCTGGCCCTGCCCTGGGTGATGGCTCCAAAGCCTCTTGGGGCTGAAGCTCCCATCTGGGCCCAGCCTTTCCTCTGCTTCACTTTTCGTTTTAAAGCTGGTCTTAGTGTTGAGTTATTCACCGCTATCCTATCTGATACACAATGTTTTGGTGTAACTATTTTTCTGTTCAGGAAAAATACTTATTTTATTACTTTTAACCTCAGGAAAAAGTCCTTTCTGGTGTCTAATACTTGTGTTTTTATTAGAATCTGCTCCTCTATTGTACCTTAGTGTACATTTAATTTGGCAGCTGATTTGTAATGAAACCTCACATGAGTTTGGAAGAATGTCCTGCAAAACGGCCCCTTACTGTATCTCATCTGCAAGTGGCTTTTCTCTCATATTTTCTAATAGTTAATAAAACGCTCCCAAAGAAATCAACTGGTCTTTAGAAGTGAATGGCCCCAATTTATATAGCTCTATTTAAAAAATAATGAGTGTGTGCTTCCAGAGATATTTTATATATATAAAAACAAGTATATTAATTTTTCTTCTGATTCTCTTTTGGACAAATGCTAATTATTTTACAGCACCTTTTTTCACTATATGGAGTTACAACAGTTAAATATTGAAAAGATTTATGAAACTGTTCCACTGTGGTGTGGCCATCTAGCAAGAGGGACGCAGCTGTGCTCATGCGTTTTCTCCTGCCGCTGAAACAGGGAACGCTTAGACGCTAAGGTCGACAGCGGAAGGATATCAGCAAAGACGTTGAAGTCGACATGCACAGGAGATACATATATACACACATATACATGCAGAAACAGTCTCTCCACTTTTGTAACCCAAAAACCATATAATCTACATTTTTTAGTGATTTTAGACAAGGAAATTCTCAGATTTTGCATAATCAGGATCTCAACAAATAAATAAATAAATTCAGAACATTTTTTTTACTGGGTGCACCTGGAACCAGGAATCCCAGCTGTTTCAAGGCAGAATCACTAGGAAAGAAGAAGATCCACCAAGCGTCAAAGCCAGTGCCAGGGAGTCCACCAAAGCCCTCCACCAAAGCCCTCCACTGAAGCCCTCCACTGAAGCCATCCACCGAAGCCATCCACTGAAGCCATCCACCGAAGCCCTCCACCGAAGCC